>OENT01000857.1:0-51854 GCA_900239685.1 Rotaria macrura | reverse complement strand
TTAGGATCAATATGTATTCTCGTTGATGCTAACAGGGGCTCTTAGTTTTCTAACCATTGGAATACACAACTGACAGATCTCGATAGATAGGAGGGAGTAGAACTTGAATATCTTTCTGAGCGACAAAAGTTTAAGTTCCGCTTAACTACTGCACCACAAGGTTCTGGAAAGTGATGGAAGGATCGAAATTTCTTGTCGCAACACCACCTACCCCTTTCACTTGCTCCATCATAAGATGCAGCAACTCCGCACCCCCCTTCGTTTGATCTGTCCCTAATACATGCCATAAAAGTGGTTGTCTGCGTCATGGAAATATGGTGAATTTCGGTCTCTAGACCATCCTTTCACTCTAGGAAACCAATTCAACGATTGTTTTTGTTTTTTATTTGAATGTATTTTTTTAATCATTTCTTTTGTCTTCCTATAGTTACTTGGTTAAAGTTTCAAGTACAATTTAAGTTACGTCATGAGAAAACGTCTATAATCAATGAACGATTACTTGAAATCGAATCTAAACTAGAGAATTATTGTTATCCCTGTAATCGTCAGCAGTATCATGAACATAAACATCAAATGGATATATTGACTGATGATCTACGTCATATTGATATGCAATTGAAGGAGAAAATCGTTTTACATGTCAATGTGAATACATCAAATTGTAATACACCTCTTTCGGCAACTAGTAGTGGCTATGGTTCTGATATGAATGATGTTTAAATGATAAATATACATTTATTTATTTATTTATTTATTGTTTCATTGTTATTGATATGCATATTTTTACTTGTCAGATGCTTCATTTTTGTTTATTAGTCTCAGTTGTGAAGAAAAACATTTGTCACATTATTTTTATTACTGAACAAAAACAAAATAAACATTTAAATAGGTTCAAGTTTTCGTGGTTTTGGTGTATTGATCTATATTGAAAAATCAATGATCTATAGAATATAAATAGTTTAAACTAACCTACCGGTCGATCAAGATCATTGATTTTGTAAAGAAGTTCAGCCTTTTCTCTACCCCATGCAGCAGCATTTTCTTGAAACTATGCGCAAAAAAATAAAAGAAATTTTCTTTTTCCATTCATAATTGATTTTCTTATGTTAATATTCTTACTCGTGCTTTGAGATTTGCTAATTCTTGTTGATAAGTTAAATTTTGTCGTGCAAGATCTTCTCGTTGATTTAAAATCGATGCTGAATATCTTGTTGCAGGCACTCGTCTCTGTAACACATAGAAAATTTTCAACGTATAACAAAAAAAGAAATTTCCATAAAATCTACTTGAAGTTGTTGAGTTTCTAAGCCGAGTGCAGCATGTTCTGTTAAGAAAGTCCTATCGACATCGGTGAATGCTCCTAAATATACAAACGAATATTTTCAAACAGAAAGCATGAAATTTTTAAAATAAGACTAGTATTTTACCTTTGAGCCGTTTTTCTTTCATATAATTAGAAATCATAGCTTCAAGTTTTTCGATTACAAGTTCTTGTCGTCGAACTGTTTCTTCAAGCCCATCAGCTTTTGTCAAGCGTTCTTTCATCAATTTGATTTCGGATTCTTTTGTTTGAGTTGTACGAACTAATGCATCATATTGAGCACGTAATTCACCTCTCTATTGCAATGAAATTTTCCATTGACATAGAAGAAAAACACAATACAACAGTGATTTGTAGGTCAACATACTCGAGCTAATTCTTTTTGATAGTTATTTATTTTAGCATTGTTTTCTTTTAATTCAAGTGCTTGCGCAGATATCTTTGCATTTAAACGATCTAAATTAATATCGTACAATAGAAGCAAACATGTCGAACAATAAAGTTCGTTTCTTACTGAATATATCTTGCATTTTAGCTTTATCAATTTTATCGCCTTCGAAAATTTCGTATAGAACTTTTTTTTTCTTATCGAAATTATCGACTTTAACTTTGAGATCAGCGTTTGCAGCTGTTAAAGTTTTATGCTGATCGCGTAATTGTATAACATCTTGTATGATACGTCGAATAGCTTGCTTGTAAACAGCAACTTCACGTTGGAAATAATCGAACCAACCATCGATATCATCGTCGCGACGCGGTGGATAATTTACGGCTAACATAGCTCGATATTCAGTTGGAATATCATCCAAATCATATGGATTAATGCGTGGTACACGAAATCGAATACCCTAATTGAATTAATCGAAAGAAAGATGTTTACTATAGAGAACGATTAGCAAACGATAAACATTTACATCTGATTTTTCAACTTGTTGAAATGTCGGTATAATCTTTTGAAATGAGATAGAATATTTACCATAATAAAAAAAACAACAAGAATCTAGTAATCATACTTCGAATTGTTGAGGCTGAAAGTATTGAGGTGCAAGAATCGTCTGTTGAGGTAACTTAAAATAGACAAAGAACAATTTTCATGCTATTTTAATGCGTATAAAATTCATACAAAGGAATGATTTCCAAATGAATTATTGAGCATATAGGGTGCATTGGCAACGATCAACAATCGTTTTTTGTATTTAGGATTATAAGACATAGACATATGTGTTATTGTGCTTCATTCACAACCATCACAGCATGCCATCTGACAAGCGGAAAATTGATTTCGGTATTATATGTGAGGAGCAAGCAAAAAAAAAAGAAGAGAAAAATTAACTCTTTTCTTTTCTCTGTTTTTCTCATAGGTGTCCATAACTATTTTGAATCTCTATAGAACTATATTTAGAAGGTATTTTATACTAGCACAAATTTGAATCGACTGAAAAAAACATAATGTTTTGATTTAATTACTTAAATTCTGTCAAATTAAGAAATTATTCAATAAGTTGAGTTTTCCTTATACGCAAAATATGAATAGCTTTCAAAATTCTAATCCATCAATCGTTCAGATATGGAACTTTTATGTTTTAAATATGCGTGCGCTGATATAAATGATCACAAACTTCTTTCATCTCTTTTTAGATCCATCACTCATCCCAGCTTTCATGTTATCAGGTACAGATGAATAATACTAATGAGGGCATTGATCCATCTGACTTTAGAATGCATATCATTATTTGAACATACAAATTAGATGTTTCAATAAGTCGAAAGTTTTTCGAACAATTAGTGTGAGATAAGATGAACTGAAATACTTTTTCGCTAGAGCTATGTTTTTTAAGTAGATAGTTTCTCTCAATAAGTGGAGTTCTTTTTCGAAGATTTTTAGTAGATGTCGCCAGACAAGTACAAATGAGAGTTGTATTTAGTTGTTGAAAGAAAATATCTACGTGAAAAAATATACTTCCAATGAAAAATATGACAATTATCTCAGAAAAAGTGTTTCCGTTAATCTTGTCATACACTAACTATCGGCAGACTCACTGTCTATTGAAACATCTGATGTAGACCAAGGTTTTGAATAGTAATTATTATGCAGTTATTTCGACTCTAAGAAAAAGAAACTCTTGATGCTCTATTCTTTGAAGCATAGATCACTAAGTATAAGATTAAGTCGCATCAGTCATGAAGTTTTACTCATCGCGAAATTGAATAGAATTGTTGAACATCTTCTGGTTACTCGTAGGGAGCGGAATGGGATTTAATGCAACTATGAATTCATTTTTCTGTAAACGACCATTAGAGAAAACTTTTCGTTCAATCATCACATCCGACATTTTATTTGAATATTGTTAAATGCTAACTCAAGTTTCATGTTAGAGAAAAATCCAACTAGGCTTGTCAATCAGTTAAATTTCGAAGAGAGTTATAGTAATAATCATGTATCAGTGCTCAAACATGCCACAAAAGCACTATTAACTTGAGATCCACGTCTAGGCTAAAGCCGTCTTGCTGTTGTACTGCAGAGAAGTAAATTTCCCCACCAATATTAATGTTTACGATGAAAAAAAAATCGTTGACATGAAAGTTCATTTTACTATCAGAGATCTTAAATAATGTACAAAACTTTCTGATTAATGTTCTCGTGTGATTTATTGACAGTGTTTTTAATGTAGGATTCGAAAGATTTTTAGAGTAGGGATCTTGAAAATTCTTTTAATTCTGGTCAAATCTTGACGTCAGTCATTTACTACCAAACGCAGCAAACTTCGAACGAATAGAATAATAAAAACTTTAATTTAGTAGAGAATTCATTCATACGAGGAACTTTCCTATAGTAGATATCATCATAGATCGTGAATCAGTAGATCAACATTACGAATCTATTTTAAGCATATCTTGTTCATATGAACAAAAGAAATAAGTATTTTGCTTACTGGCATTGATGGATTCATAACAGTTTGTGTCATTGGTAGTTGCGGGATTTGCTGTTGTATTATTGGCGGTTGTGTTATTGGTGGTTGTGTTGTTGGTGAGTTGATAGCCGGTAGGAAACTTTTCTTCGGTGTAGCAGCTTGCAAATATACAGGTGGGGCACCGCCATGTCGAACACCTTCGACAAAATATGATGGTAATGTTGGTAAGTTACTGGCAGCATATGAGAGAAGATTTTTTCCTGGATGCCGTTCAGATATAAGACGAAGTAAGACTTCAGCGGTTAAATATTTCACATTTTCCGCAACTAATTCACCATCAGTTTCAACCAAAAGGCCTGTAATTACACGGAAGAGAATTCTTTAAAGAAATGAGCGATATCGAGATAAATATCTCACCTTCTGTTTTCATTCCATCCGATGAACTTGGCGCTGTTAATGCATCATAAGTTCGTGTATCTAATCGAATAGCTATCCAGCCAGTTAGACCTCTAATACGCCAATGTGGATTATTGGCAATGGCTTGAAAAGGATAAAATTCAATGATAAGTGCTGAATTACTTGAAAACATATTATCCTTTTCATTTTCATGTGAAAATAAATAATTATGCATCCATGTTGGAATTTTTGACTGAAAACAAAAATATTTATCTATGAAAATCTATGTATTGTTTTCGAATAAATCATATAAGTACGCACTTCTTTAGAAGCTAATGATGTTTGAGGATAACCACTAAACGAATAATCAGGTACAGCAAAATCTTGAGCTGTTGGAATAACAATTTTTCTAAAGTCAACTCCCAGTCGTGGATTGTCAAGATTATTTAAGTAATCATGTCTAGAAATATGTATATCGAAAATTTTCATAGTTTATCTATGCACTCATTTAAAAATTAAAAGAAAGACACCTACTTATAAGTTTCATAGTCAGGTATAATTCTAGCAACAGCATATAAAATTCTTTTCTTCGGTAATGCTACCTCAAAACGATTAAGTAAAACTTCCAAACCAAAATAACGAATATCTTCTTTTGATAGACTACTTTGTTTACGCATTATAGATAGAAATAAACAAGCAGTTTGACCTGTTTGTTTAAATGTATGTTGTAAATTTATATGATATTCATAAAATGGTTCTAACCATCGCCATGGAAAACGATGTTCAGCTATTGTTCGTTGACGTGGTTCATCAATAATTAATATGATCACCTCTATGTAAGAATGAATAGTTTCTATATATTTTTCTAAATTATTCTTATGTTGACTTCTACCTTCCGTATGATTGGCATCTTCAAATATATCTGCATAAATCATTTCATTCCAATGTGGTGATATGCCTTCAATAACATTAGTTGCATTAATAGTATCTCCAATATCTTGTGTAGCCATAGTTGAAAGACTTTGTCTATTTAATACAAATGACAATTGATACATAAGAAAAGATGAAGAAATTAGAATCCAATAAATACGCTGTAATATAACATCGTGGTTGACGACCTTCAATAAGAGGTAAATTCGTTGCACCATGTACTAGTATATGAAGAAGATCTTTTCCTCGTGTAGCAACATGTGGAAATAATGCACCATATCTCGCCGCTGTCATAACAGGCGGTAAATATCTCTAGATAAATATAAGAAGGATGTGTATTTGATTTTTAAAAGAATTTATATGCTTTATGTGTTTAACTTCACGACCGATCGACAGTCACTAACGATCAGTTAAGTAAATATAGTGATTACTTTTTCTCTCCTTTCTTGCAAACAATATATCGATTTTTTTTCTTCAATTCTCTTTTCCTACTTGAAAGTTACTTTTTTTCTTTTTTTGCTTTGAATTTATGTTTGCCTTTCCATTCAAGAGCATTTAAATTTAAAATCCAAATAGGAGAACTCACATCATTTTCTGCTGGTACCATAACTGGTTGAACTAAATACAAAAGATTTCGATCAATATTTCATATTATTATCTGAACAATGTTCAACGAAGAAATGCTATCCCAGTTTACGAATCGAAAACTTGTCATCTAAAAACCTATAGAGATAAATACAGATGATAACTAAGTATAATACGATAAAGACATTAATTCGAAGTTGGTTGAATAGGAGAGTAAAGAGAAAACATTTATATATGTAAATAGATATAGTTCTCTATTCAACTGTCGAATAATTAAGTGCGTTATAAAACTTATGAATTTCGATATCATAAATTTTCATACTTGATGATTTTAAATACATATGTACAAATGAAGAAAATCAATCGAAAGTTATTTCAATATCGATTGAGTTGATTATTTAAAACAAACATGCTTTTGTTCAGAATAGTTCCTTTTGAAATTGATACCGATAGTTTCATATATGGTTTCGCTTCTCATGTTCAATATTATAAATAAATCGAAAATGAAACGAATGATAAACATCATCTTAGATATTTGTCATTTAAGAAAAAATACTTTTTTCTTGTCCATGCTGAGATTTCCTTCAAACTCAAAATCATGATTTCTTTATTGTAAAAGGCAACACATCGACAATGGTGATCGGCTTTCTTCTTTGGATCTTGTGGTTTGATTGACCGTACACTTACCTGGTATCATGATATTTCGCATCATATTATCTGTTTGACCCATAGTGCCTACGTTTAATTTTATTTGATCTACATCATTGACAGGTATGGTTGTTGTTGGCAATATCGTATTGCTAGGAGTTGCTGTTTTTTCTGTCATTGTACTGTGATTGAAATGAAATATGTTTTAATTAAGTAGAAAAAGAAAAGCATATTCAGAGATTGAAAAAGAAGGAAAAAAAGAATTTATTGGCTTCCTTTTCTATAGTTTCGCCCGTGTATTTTGTTTAACTGAGCGTCATGCGTATTGATAAGCAAAAGATTTAATCATATGTCAACATCTCATTGAAAAATGATTTATTGATTTGTGTTTCAGAAAGAAGTTCAATCTTTCATTATTATTCGATAGAATTACTATATATATATTTATTTATTTGCTGATGTAGTCAATCAATTCTATGTGAAAAATTCATGATCGTCAACAGCAACTTTCGTATTGATTCATGAATTTATTTGCAATATTTTAGCATACAACATTCAAATTCAGCATAGTGAGTTGTCAATGTATTTTGATAACATATCTAAAAGTTTATTTGAATATGATAGTATAACATGTCCTTTAGAAAATTGTGTATAATACCACAAGATAAAGTGTATCTTTTTTTAAGAAGAGTCAATAGCCAAAATTATAACAGCATGTATTTTTTGGCAAATCAAATGAAGGTATTCCTACTATCTCTCCCTCATGATCACAGTTATATCCAGACAATAGCATTCAACCTTTTAAGATCTATTAATCAATGAATCTTGTATTGATTTCACAAACAAAAAAAGAAAAACATTCATCAGAACCACATCATACAATAGATAACTGTATAAAGTAATGCAGAACATACATATATATATTCAATATTATCAAAACCATAATCTTGCATCGAGTTTTCTGCATGATCTATATATATATATATATGCATGTAATTTTTATCTGTGTTAGATGCCGATTAAAACAGCAATCGAGTATTTATTTATAAACATAGCTTGTTTCGCAAAATTGCCTATCAAATATAAATAATCCATGGCTCACATTATTTGTATATTTTCCTGAGAAATTCTTCATCGATCTAGAATAAACCGCATGTCCATTTTTAGGAATAATCTTTCTTTTTTCTCTTTTCTATTTTGCTCCTGGAACAATCTTCATATATAGTTGTGTATCTTCATGATATACGGTCTTCTTTCTTGTTTATAAACGTTCCTTTTTTTTCTTGATACACATAGAACGAAGAAGAAAAAACAAAAACAAGAGAAAACAGTTAAATTTGAGAATTTTTTTTTTGTCGTTCCAGAACAGATATTGATGATTAGTGTAGCGCAGAAACACATACACAAACAGATAAGAAAACAAAGAAAAACATCTATGAGTACACATAATCGTAGAGAAAAAGAGGAAACTTTTCATAGTTTTTTTTTCATAGAAAAAAACATGAAGAAAAAATGTAGACTACACACTCATCCATATGAGATTCATCTCATATACCTATATTAATAGAAGATAAAAGAAGAATGTTTTATTTTAAATAGAATAATCAAGAAAAAATCATCAACTATACGAAGCATTTGATTTCGATATGAAAGAAAAGAATGTAATCTTATACATTCAATAAATTACCTGATATCTATGCATATGCACTGAGCCTGAACGGACTTAGTGAAAAATGTCAAGTAGGAAAACATAGAAATTGCAAAACATCGAATGATGAGACAAATAGAAAATTTCGAAAATTAAATTTTAAAAGTCTTAAAAATTAGAAGACTTTCACCGATTTGTGAAATAAGAGATAATAAAAAATGAAAACCGTGGAATATAAGATTTATTTCTCTTTTTTGTGTGATCGAAACAATAATGTAAATATATTTAAGAACTATTTTAACGTAATTTCGTTATTATTAAAATATGTTTTAAATCTTCACTGAAAAACCGTTTTACTTTTAGACATTGTCCGTTATGCAAATATCGTGTCGACGTTTAGCTTTATTCTACCTTTTCTCTATTGGACATTTTTCGTTAAGCCGACCCGGATTCTGTGCGTGCCTATTCATATCACTTTATGGAAAAATTTTGCAATTGAGAACTCTTTCTGAAAAATAAATCGATCCGACTCGGTAGTTTGCTGAATAGAAACACAATCAATGACAGATAACTCGACATAGAGGTTTTTAGTCTCGAGATAACTAGTTCAAATTTTGAGATCAGTATATTTATCAATCGATTGCTTCGTATAGTTGATGGGTGTGAAAATATCTGTCATAGTTTATTACCGTTTAGATTTAATCGTATGCATAGCCAGGACTTCGACGTCGACGTTCACCACGTCTAGATCTTGATCGACTTCGACTACGCGATCGGGATCTAAACGATATATATATATTCAATCAAAACTATGATAGATGAAATAAACGAACTTTGACGAATGATCATGACGATGATGATGATGTCGTCGATGACTCGATTTTCTATCTGATGACGGTGAACGTCGATAACTATGACCATTCGAACGATGATAGGATGTTGTACGCACACCCATATAAATACCAGGTGCTTTTCATTTTTGGTAAAAAATAATAAGAATGAATTTTACTTATATTAAATCAAAATTCTTACTTGGCGTATGTGCACGTTTCGTTACTGAATAGTCAATACGTAAACGGTGATGATCAAATTCAACAGAATTCATTGCTTCTTTTCCCTAATATCGTAAGAATAGATTTTTGGGGAAAAACAAGCATATTTTCATACTCGTGTAGCACTTTCGACATCTTCAAAATAGACGAAACCAAAACCTCGTGATTTATTTGTTTTTTTATCGATTACAATTTGAACATCTTTTATACGACCAAATTTATGAAACAAATCTAAACATAAGAAAATTTTTCTATCATTCAGAGTTTTAAATAATTCTAATCAACCTTTAAGATCACGCTCCGTTGTATATTGCGATAATCCAAATACTCCAAGAACGGTACTCGGTATTGGATTTTCACGATGTACTTCATTCGGTGCACGACGACCATTTGGTGAGCTACGTTTTGTTCGATGAGGTGATGGTGAGCGAGAACTAGATTTTTTAAAAAACAAATGAATTAATTAATAAAATATTTTTCAAAACGAAAAACGTCATTATTCAGAGAGATTGTCTTGGCCGAACTCGTCACCTCTTCAAATCGTTTTGTCATCACCTCAATATTACTGAAATTACACAATTCATTTGAAATTACGATGTATTTTTTCTCGCTAGCACAAACTTCAAATGGCTCAACTTATCAATTATAAACAATCAGTTAGAATTCTTTCCTATACTATTCTAGTTTCGAGATCATCTCTATATATAATTGAATATATATCGAACTATGACATCACCAGAAATGACATGGCGCTAACAATATTGTATCTCGAACCATTCATCTGATATGTGGTTAGCATTCAATGCCAGTCTGATCTTTTGTGCCATGCAACAAATCCTATCAGATATAGGACACATATCGGTCTATCCAATCTAACACTATATAACAGTCCACATCGAAAGTCAAGATGATATTCAGTCAACATAGGTTGCACAGAGCTTGTTTGCTACGAAAGATTAATTGTAATATCAGATTGGTGCTATTTTTCAGTTATAAAAATGAATCTATCTGATGGAATAAAAATAATAAATGAATCAAATCTTTATATCTCCTCTTCTGTTGGTCATCTATTCAACTTGCACAATGATGAATCATTTCAACTAATGACTCATAGTGGAATCAAAAAAAATTTCTATTCAATATCTGTGTTGCTTTCCCATGAGAAAAATCTGTATGAATTGAAATATTGATCCAACTCGAGAATAACAACATCACACTCTTTTATCTGTTCCTTTCTATTGGAACAGTTAATGTAGATGGTGTTGTTTTTCTACAGTTTTAACCACCGAATTAAACCTACAGTCTTCGTGGCGATGGTGATCGACTTGATGGTGAACGACGTCGAGATCTTTTCGTATCTCGTTCTTTTGAATACTAAAATTCAATAATTAACAAATCTCTTTTAATTAAAGACCATATCATGAATCTTTTTCTTGCTAACTTACCCCTCGGTCACTCATATTGCGCCTGTAGAATTCTAATGAGATACAAACCAAGAGAAACAACAACAAGAAAAAAACAAAGACATGTTATTGTAGCGACATTAACCATCGTGATTGGCTGTTTGATATTAACCTATGAAAAAAGCGATCATGTGAATTTTATGTGCCCTGATTCATTTAGACAAGACGACAAGCAAAACAGCGCTATCTAGCTGTAAAAAGAAGAAGAAAAGAAAGTTTCATCACGTTCTTCCTTTTTTTTTTTGGTTGTTTATTTTTATTTGAAATACAATGAAATTTCGATTTAAATTTAACAGTCAAACATATTCAATAACATTCGATGATATTAATGATGAATTTACAATTTTTGATTTAAAAAATAAAATAAAAAAACGTATTTTATCCTTGAGAAAGTAAATGTTTATTTTACAATTGAAAAATACATACTACGTTCGAGAAAAAAACATAAATTCTTTTATTTCTAATTTTAGGTCAAATTTTCATTTATCAATCGATGGTGTAAATCAATTAGATGAAGAAAAGAAAATGTCAGAATATAATCTTCTTACACGAGATAACATACATATATTAAATGAAACTCAATCGTCATTATCATTAGAACAACCGTTAACACTCGATGAAGTACGAAATCTTCATACATATCCATTAATAATTCATCGTCTTGTTGAATGTTCAAATCCACAAGATGATTTCGATTATATTGTTTTGGCTATACATGCTTTAATGCTAGAGAGTGGTTTTCAAATGGTAAAAATGATGATTTTGATATTATTACTTATATTTGTTTCGTTGTTCTTTTTAGGATACAGAAAATGATTATGATTTAACAATAGCAAGAAAATCATCCACATTTTATGTTATTCGTTATAGACATAAACTATGTGAAGAAGAACGTATACGATGTTCATTAGCCATTATGAAAACAGATTCATTAGTAACTATTGATGGTAATTCTACTTAGTATTTATTTTATTTCTTCGATTATTACTCCGTTGTTTTTACAGGTGTTGTGAATTCAATTTCGCAAGCATGTGGAAAATTATCATTTCATATTGGAAATTATCTATATACACAAAAAGAAGGTAAAGAAGAAAAAAAAACGGAACACTAGTACATCATATAATTCTCAACTTGAAATTAACCAGTTTTATTTGAGAATTATCTATTGATCTTTCATAGAAAGATGAAAACATTCTAAATACGATGTTCCTATTTTAGTATACGAAGACATATTGCAGTAGACTACACTGTTTCTGTCATCATTTTCTATACATGCATTGAATTCAGAAAAGAAATAATTAATGAATCGTACAACTTCATAGGAGTTTTTCTTTTTACTATATTTCCTAATCATTGTAGTAGATATTTCGTATCAAGAAAAGTACTTTGTTTTTAATAGAAAACAAGATAAACACTCTTATTAAAGGGCATCGGTGCATAGAGATTGTCTGACTCATATGCCTAGAACGATTTTTGATAGTTCTATCTGTTCTACTATTTAAAACATTAGAATTTCTTTTGTCAGATTCGAACGATTAAGATTTGTTTTTCTATATATAAAACTGTTGTTTTGGTCTTGTATGTTTTCGAGAATTCTTTCGTTTAATTATGCAAGGGAATTGTTGTACATATCTAGAATAAGTTAATCTTCGATTTTGTCTTTGTATTTTCATAAAAGAAAAGTCCTGTAAAACACATTTTTATATTAAATCTTTAGTTTATTATTTGATTTTATAGAACGTTAATGAAGATAAATTATGAAATATCTTGTTTATTGCAAAGATGACTTACAACTATTACATTGTAATAGTCAACATTGTTAATAATATTATGTTAATTTCTTTTAGCCACAAGTTTAAATGCAACATTTCCCTATCATGATCTTCGAAATCTATCAAGATCATTCAAAGATAATTTAGCGAATCGTCTTCTATGTAAATTATTAGAAGGTAAATGAAAAATTCAAAAGCAAAAATATGTTTTCAAAACTTTTTTTGTTTCTAGAAACAGGTCAACGGTCGAGTGCAACATTAATCGGATTACCCAATGAAATAAAAGTACGTTGAATAATTTCTATTTTTATCTAATCTCTATTGAGATTTGAATATTTAACCAATTTATTTCTCTTTGATTGACATTGTGGACAAAACAATTTATTTCAACGGATAGAATTCAAACGACATGATAATTTCATAAACTCTTTTTGTAACGACAATCGTTCATTGATTTTCGTTAACTGTCTATATCATATTTCAACTATTTTGAGAATCCTTGTCGTATAAAAATAACAGGCGAATATCTTTCATGTCTATCTCTATCAAAGTTGATCAAACATCAAATACTTGTTGATTCATAGAATATTAGTTAGACTAGCATTAAGTAAACATATACATCTATGGACTTGTTTTTTATGTATTTCTTTTTAGCTTCGATTAGCTAAATATCTGCCGATTAAATCTTTACTTGCACTACAATCGACGTGTCGTGATATACACAATACATTAAATGACAATCTGCTCTGGCATGATTTATGCATTCGAGATTTTGAAAAAGCTGGTAAGTATTCTTTCTTTTTTACCAACACAAAATTCTTATGGATCATTTTTCATCAGTTATAATCAAACGAATTTCGAATAATACCTTCTGTCTATAACTTGTATTTAAAATTATTCTATCGAATCTATAGACTTTTAATCAATTAGATAATCCTATTCGAATGAAACTATGCATAACACATTTAGTTTAACAGATGATTAAAAAATTTGTATTTGATCCTAAGAAAAATCTTTCCTTGATAACAAATATAACCATAGAAACATCACATAACATATGTCAATAACAACGTCTCGTTGTAATATATATGATCTGCTTGCTTATTGCATATTTGTATGATTGAGTAAAAGCATGCTAAAGAAATCTGTACTATAATAAATAACATTACAAGAATTTCTAAGTGATTTTTAAATATTGCTACATTATACTTTTTTTCGTTTCCATTGAGACCTGTTTTTCTGTTTAGCTTTAGTGTCAATTCCACAGGCTGCAGAAAGTTCAACACATGGAAAAAATTGGTATAAACTCTATCGAATAATGTTTGCTCAAAAACAAGCAACACTCCGACATCAAATAAAATCATCACCGTTTTTCCATCCGACACTATTCCCATTGGTTCCACCCGGTCATCCAACACATCGATTACTTTTTCCAGATACATCAGCTACATTTCATCCGTTTCCACCGACAATCTATCGACCTATTCCACCAGGCATTATTCGTATGTTCGAATTCACATGTACATTCATCGATTTGTTGTTTTTCTCTTTCGTCTAACAAAAAGGCTTCTGTACAGCAAATAATCAACAAGCTCAATCTCCACAACAGCAACAACAACAACAACAAGCTCAGCATCAAATTTATTGTCAACCACTGTTTGGTTTGAAATGGGTCGTGATTTTTGCAGGTAGGGTTTCTTTTTTAATAATTTATTCTATTATGAATGAAATTGTTATTTATTTTCAATTGTAGCTGCTACTATGATTCCATTACCATCATGTTTTCATCCTGTTTGGCTTGGCTAAAATTTTTCTTTCTTTCTTCTTATTCTCATTTAACCATGATCGTTAGATTTTCACTTATATAGATATATATATATATATATTTTGTGTTGCAATGTATATAGACATATTATGGTCTCTTTCTCTCTAGTGCATCTCACCTAACATAATCGTTTTCTTTTTATTTCGATGTGTAATTACGGTGTGTGTTGTTATTGAACATTTCTTATTTGTTTTTGTGCGTGTGTGTGATTACTAGTGATCTGCAACTCCTCTATTTCTTCAATTTCATTTTGTTTTATCTTACTCTTAATGAATAAGAGAAGATAGTAGTTTATGTGCTTTTTATTATTGTATCAGTGTGAAATAGTAATTTTGAAAACAAAAAAAAACAACAAAAAATAATTGTAGCATGAAGCTCTCCTATAATTTTCTTTTGCGTCGGGCATCATCATTTAGCTTCCAAAAAAAAACAATTCATTTACGGGTGTTGTGTTTCTATCTATCTATCTATCTATCTATCTTTTAATCCATAACAATGATTTGTTTGTTTGTTTTTTTTTGCACACTCAGTCTTTATGATATTTGTATTAACGTATGCTTAGATAGCAAAACTTAAAAAAAAAAGGAAAAAAGAAAGAAACACTGTTTTTTTTTGTTTTGTTTTGTAGACGTGCGTGCTATATATTTCTTTCAAACGTACATTCAAGCATATATAAAAATTGAGCGTTTTCATGTATACCTATTCGTTTATTATATTACACAATCTACATATAATCAACGTTGTTTCTTCTTTTTTTTTCTAGATAACTATCCACAAGAATGTCGTCGTTTATGTCGGATAATATACTTTTGGACATTGAAAAACTTGAAACAATGTTAACAAATAATAGTAGTCGTAGCAGTGATTCATCTTCATGCAATTATCAATCATCGACATCGCCGAATTCTCGTTCGTCAACAGCAACAGCACGTTTTACAGGATCATCAAAAGTTTATTTAAGAAATTTAAATAAATTATTAGCAGATATTGAACAAAAACAAAAGATTCTTGCCACTGGCGGAGGATCGATTCTTAAACGTTTGCGACCATCAAATTCATCGTCATCTTCTTCTTCTTCTTCACGTTCTTTAACATTCACATCATTATTTGCACGACCTTCTATTAAATGTAAATCAAACAATCGTCTTGAACCTAAAACGATGTCATTTGCACAATTCATCACACAACATTCATCATTTCCATTAACATATTCCAATCATCAATCACAATATGGTTGTGCAAAATTAAATGAGAAAATGTGGGTTGTACATTGTCGAGAACAGTTAATCAAAGCTGTTAATGATGAACTTGAGAAAACGTCAAATAAAGAAGTAAGTTAGTTATCGGTGTAAACATAACACTGATTATTGGATAGTTCAAAAAGTTGTTCACATATCATCCATATGTTTAATCAATGCTAACAAAATAATTTTCTTCATGAACATCACCGTATAGAAAGAGAATAAAACAAAATTTCAGTATTATTTGATGAATGTGAATTTTAACTTTTCATAACAAATTTGGAATACTTGTTATCATAGCAGTAGGTATCAGACTGCTTTTTCAACATTTTCTTCCAATAGGAAAAGGATTAATAATAGAATTTCAATTTCTGATAAACATTCAAAATCGATAGTGATGCTTTTTTTCTTTTTTTCTTTCGCCTAGGAATCCAGTGATCAACAGAAATCGTTTCAACTGGTATATATGTATATAGCCTATGCAAGTTGACCATAGGTCTTCCCTACTGACTAAACTATTCGTTTAATATAATCTTCATACAGATTAAAATAAACAAAAGCAATGTATTGACATATCCCGATAAAGCATGTATAGGATGTCTTTTGGTTAAAGGTTTTTTTTTCTTCTGTGTTTCGGTAAAGTACAAGTAATGCTTCGTTGGAAATTTTCGAGCCTATGTCACAATTCATCGAAGAAAATCAATTCTACATATTCAATAGAATAATAAAATAAGTTTCTATTTTCAAGGATTTGATTTGTTTGTCTATGTTAAGATTAAAATCATTTAGAAGAATTTTACGAAATTCTCATGTTATATGAATAATAGAAAATAGTGTCTTGTTTTACTTCTAGGATAATCTTGATTGGAGTCATATATCTAGTTATCATCTTGGTAATAAATGGTCACCAAATGTATGTGAAAATGCGTGGAGACAACTTTGCAATCCAAGAATCAATCAAGCAAAATGGACTCTTAAAGAAGAATGTCGTTTAATATCGATTGTTGAACGTGAACCATTAAGTGCTGATCGATGGGTATCGATTGCAAAAGAATTAGGAACGGATCGAAGTGCGTATCTCTGTGCAAAACGTTATATGCAGGTAAAAAGACAAATGATTCACGCTTCATTTTCTAGAGTGAGAGTTCACACAGAACACATCTTTTCTCACCGATCAAATACCCACCAAAAAACTAAAGTAATTGTATAAAAATATATACATATATATATTTAATGGATTATGAGAAAGAAGAACAAGTAGGCTATATATATATATATATATAAATATATATAACTCATGATTTATTTTCTTCAGCTCCATATATATAAATGTCCGTTTGGGAAAAAAAAGTAGGTAGAATAAAATTAAATCCGGTCCAGAAGTAAGTTGCATTTAATAAGGGAAAAGCGTATTTGAATCAGTCAATGAAAAGTAAACTCATNGTCATTTGTTGAATGAACATTTTGTTTTTGTCTACCCTACTTGATATACGTATATGTTCTTGGCGTTCCCAATGGTTACACATTGAATTCGATTATAATACACTTACGTATCATTAAAGCATGAAGTCCAACTCATCTATGATTCCCATCCCCGATTATTTTGCTCTAGTCTTGTTATATAAATTTCAATCGATACTTAAGAGAGAAAGTAAAATCTTATCTTTCAACTTGATAAAGTTCTTTGTATTAATTTATAATATCAGGATCATTCATATCAAAGATCATATTTTAAGTAAAAAGTTTCTATCTTTCATTTATTCATTTAATTTTTTTTTCTGACAATCTTTCGCAGTGATAAAGCGTTTTTTTTCTTATTTTCTCGTTCAGATAACCAATGAAACATATTCAAAGCGTCCATTAGAAATAAATGAACGTAATCAAATCGTATTAAATATGAAAGATGATAATCAAGGTCATTATAGACAATATAATAAATTAGCTTATGAACTTGGTGATCGTACACGTGAATTTATTTATAATCAATGGTTACATATTGATCCATCATGTAAACGTGGTCGTTGGTCAGATGATGAACATGCACAATTATTAACACATATTCATCAGCAAACACATAAAATAACAAATTGGCCATTAGTTTCAGCTCCTGTACAAACACGTTCATCACGACAATGTCGTGAACGTGTTCTAGACACATTAAAAACTGGAAATCGTACAACCAAAGAAAAACATCGGCTATTTACATCCGATGAAGATCGTCTTTTACTTGAACAATATACAATACATGGTTCGAAATGGTCAATTATAGCAAAAGTATTTTCATCACGTACTGATAATTCATTACTTGTTCGTTATCGTATGTTAATTAAAGCTAAAACTCAATGGGATTGGTTCTGTCAAATTAACAATCGAATGAAACGTTTTCTATTATTTCTATATGATAAACAAATGAATTCTGAAACTTATTTCATTAATGGAACTTCAAATGATATATTATCATACATATATTATGATAACAGTAATGGCAATGAAATTCGTCTTGATGTAGAACAGTTTGGTTTCTATCGACGTGGTTTACCATTTCCAATAACCGATGAAGAATTTCAATGGTTCAATCAAAAACCAGAATTAATCGAGCATATTGCACGCATTACATTAGATGAATTTTCACAAAAACGATTATGTTTCAGAAAATTTAAGGTAATAATCAATCGATAAAAACAGATAATTACTGAATGAAAACTTGATTTCTCTTCGAATCATCTCTGAAATATGTACCGTAGAGTTTCATAAAAAAATATTAAAATCAATTCAGAATCTTCTAACAAATCTAGTACAAGTAAAGATAGTCGTTAGAATATTTATCTCTATCTAAACAATTTATGTATAATTATATTCTACGTCATACTTGGGGAAAAGTCAATAGTCGACACCATATTAAATGTATATACTCTGATAAACATCTTCTGTAAGTTTCGTAGTAGTATACATACATTATTAGATAGAGGAAATCTATTTGTACTAATCTACACGGTTCCTGTTCTGAAGTCAAATATTACTAAGGAACTTTTCGTTATTACGTTGCACTCATACAATTTAGACACCTCGGTAAGAAAATAGAAAAACTATAGTTAATTTTCTGTCCAATCAACTTACCGTGAATATGAATATTTTTCCTAATTTGGCAAAATCCTATTATATTAAAAAATGAAGACTTTGAAATCTAGGTTCTCAATGTATAAGTGAACATCGTCGTGTTTGAAAAGTGAGTGAGCTGTTGAAAAGATTCGATTGCATAAAGTTTTTTTTATGTTTAAACAATTTTTCATTTGAATTTTTACATGATATTCTCTATTGATTTAGGTGGAAATTAAACCATGGTTTACAAATACATCGATTATGACTATTCCCGATGATAATATTCGTCAAATGCTTTGTCGAACGATTCCCAATCGTCAAAAACGAAAATCGACAAGTTTATCATCATCGACAAATAAGAAATCTAAAACTGATACTACAGATATTGGTAATAATACTGATGACATTGATTTTAAACAAGAACCATTAGTTCCGCAACTTCAATCAATATTATCGACGACGTCACGTCATGTATTGCGACCTGTTCCGAATCAATTTTTTACTTCACAGTCAACAACAAAACTATCGATGACAAGTAGTAGTACACATTTTTGTCCTTATATGATTTTAATTCGCCAAAATTCGTAAACAACTACAACAATAACAACAAAGGACATTAGATTCGTTTAATTCTTGTTTTTCTTTTTCTCTTTGTCTTGTTTTACTATTGTATAAAGCTTCTAACCCGGAAGAGAAAGACGAGCCTTGTTTTCATTGAACACATGATCAACAAAATAGTTTTCTAAATAACAACAAGAAGAACTATTCATTTGTTTGATTTTCGTACTTATAGGATTCAATAGGAGCATCAATTAAATTTTCTTCTATCATTTAAAACATAGGATATGATACTTGAGTCAATATCTAGAAATACTAACTATCGTCATATTATAAAACAGATGTACGACAATTCATTTGTCAGATATTCGAATCAAATGCGCATATAAGATAAACGAGTTCGAGCATAAAATATTGTAAATGTAAATTTAAATCATATTATCTATTGTTGACGATACTTTTAAGATCATTCAATGAGAAAAAGTTAATGCACCAAGATCTCAATCGCTTTGATGAAATAAAGTTCTTTCTTCAATGACGTAAAATAGTAAACAGAAATTTTGATTCTCGATATGATAAGAAAAAATCTAATACACGTGTTAGTTCGAATATTTTTATATTTTATTGACTACTTTGAAAACATGATTGACGAATGAAATAATGGCTAGACAAGTTATTTCAGACAGAAGATTTTCTTATACATTCTCGTTATTTCAAAATCGAAACATCAATTTTTAAGTCTAAATTCTGAAAAATCGAGTTTTACATAGAATGTATCTGCTAAGAAAATGATTTTCAAGTTCAGTTGGTTAACATTGTCAGTTTAGTTCGATTTCATCTATTGAAAAACCAATGTTTACTCTACGAACCTACTAAGTTGAATGTTTTTTTTTTCGAACACCTTGGAAAATGGATTTATCGTGTTTACGAAACTCGATGTATTTAAACTACAAGACCATCAAATTCCAATTTTAGCCTCTAGTTATTTCGTCTGTCGAGAACAATTTTCAACAAGCCAATAATAAACAAATATTTCTGAACACCCGTTAGGTTTTAACGGTTGTAAAATTACTAACAGTTCAATGTTCTTCTTATCCATTGAAACTAATCATAAAATTGGCGATTTCCTCTCTTCCATTTTTCAAACTTTTTTACTCTTGCATATTTCTTTCAAACGATGATAATTGTGGTGAAATCAATGGTTTCAACATTCATTGATTATTGTTGAAAAACGGCATTGATCGTCTCATACACAGATGTCAATGGCGGAAAGTATTCTCAGGAAAATTTGAAAACGAACAATTATTTATGATTAAGTCGAACGATCTGTACATTTACATAATTGAGATCCAATATGCTTCTTTTCCAATGAAATGTTTCATACGTACGCAATCGTATACGATCGATCAATCACTAAAAAGTTTTTATTCAATTTTCTTGATCATAGTCCTTTGATTTTTGACGGAAAATGTGAAGAGAACGTCATTTTATGATAAATTTATCCATAATAAATAAATCATATGTTAATCTTTCTATTGGATATAGACCATCAATTGATATTGTTCTCATCATTGTAGTATCACTAGTTCATCATTAACTATAATCTTTAGAACAGAACAAGTAACGTCATGTCTATAAGAATTGAATCATAGAGGAGAGAAAATACAAACAACGATATTCTTTTAGCAGTGATAATTAACTGTTTATGCACGTTTCTCATTATTACAGTATATGCGCTGGAAAACATTACAGAGTTTTGTTGAATGAAAAACAATTTTTCATGACGAAAAGAAAAGTCAATATTGCAATCATACAGCCTTAGGCGTGAACTTTCAATATTTTCAATATAATCATTAGAAATGTATAAGATATTAACACAATTCTATCGAAAGCAAAGTGATGAACGATGGTAAATTAATTTTATTTATTATAGCTTTCAAAAATTAATAATGCAACTAGTTTATATCTTTACAGCTTCAATCGATTATATGACTTTAGCACTTATTTTATTTACTATTGAGTTCTAATAACAATTTCATTGAAATATTCCTTTAAATATCAAAAGAATATTTATATGATGGAATGATGATGATCTTCTCGTTGAAATAGTACTATAAAGATTTATGATACATAAAAACAAAGCTACTATTAAAAAAGAACACGTGACCTGTACTGACAATAGTTAAGGGAAATCTATTTGATATCCATAATATATTAATTTCAAAGAAATTGAACAAAAGCAAAATGATTTATTTTATATCTCTAATCATAAAATTGTAGACATTAACGAGGTCAATTAGTAAACATGTCTGGAAATTCAGATTGAACAATGTGAGATTTATCAAGCATTTCGAAATAGATCACTCATAAATTATCTTTTTGACAAAGACAAAAAAGAATGCATAATCCTGTTAATCCTATTTAGAGAAATCCACATAGACTTGTAGAAAGAGTGAAATGAGTTCATCGAATGTTTACATTCTTTTCCTAGCTGTATGTCATAAACATGTTTGGCATCAATTCTTTTAGAATGATGCATTTATATATATATATATTAAAGAAAAAAATATGGGGTTTCTTTTTGAACAACGATCATTGATCAGGAAACGATGATTTTGATTTCCATATACGATATTGAGCCATTTGTGTTGGGAATTGTGAACTCAATTCGACAGCTAGTACATCAGCAAATTTTGCAAGTGTTTCATTTTTTCCATTTATTTCTTCGTTACGTTCAAGTGTACGTTGTAAACAATCGCGTGTAAATATTTGAGGATTTTTAAGGTCATCAACATAGCTAAAAATTTAGGAAGTCAATTTTCGGAAAATGCCAACTTTTATTTTCATTTACTTTAACAATTGACCGGGTATTTGTACATCTTGACATTGTCCTTTTGTTTGATCAATATCTTTTAATAGGCCAATAATTTCGTTGAGAATTTGATCGACACGAGTTTGAGATTGAGGTTGAAAGTCAGTGACGCTTACATATAAATTCCATGTTTTATCGATCAAATATTCTAATTCCGTTGCTAATTTAGTTAAGGAATCACTCATGATATTCCTAGGAATTAAATGATTGATTAGTTGATCACCTAGTGTGTATAATTTATGTATTTTTCTGTTCATTATGAAATACCAATTGTCAGATAAATTACCCAATCATACATGTCGGAAGATAGAGTGCGCTCAAGACAATAAATTCAATTTCTCATTTTCTCTTGGCATAGTGTACAGTCAACAGCAATCAATCGTTTGAAACTTACTCATTCATAGTTGGTTTTTGGCAACGATGTCATCAATTAGAATGCTTATCATATGTAATTTCTATCGAACTGCCACCAAAAATAAAACAAAGTATTGCATGAAATTGTTCAACGTCACCATGTAATCATAGTTTCATCAAATTTTCTCTCTCTAAATGATTAGAAATAATCGTGAATGAAATAAACAAATTTGAAAATTGTCACTAACAATGAGTTGAGAAACTTAATTCGTTTTGAAGTCAAATGTTTGAAGACAAAAAGAAGTAGATGGCGTACATCATCTCTCGTCGTGTTGAAGAAATGCAGCAGTTCTTGCGCCAACTATATTTCGTTAAAAAAAAAGACTGGTCCCTATGAGGATCGAACTCATGACCTCCGCGTTATTAGCACGGCGCTCTAACCAGCTGAGCTAAGGGACCGATGTTGATTGATGCCAAAAATGATTAATACACATGGATAATCTCAGTCATTTCGAGTGATTTTTTATGCAAAACGTATTTTTTACTACAATCAAAAGACAAACTTAATCCAACAGTCAGTGATATACTCATACGCTGAGTTCGTATGGTGACGTATAGCTAATCATGTTGTCTACTATTTTCACTTGAAGAACGTCCACTATCGAATATAATTATAGGATTCAAAGAAACTATTTAATGTAAACGTTCTTAGCCTTTGAGTAAATATGTCATTTATTTATCGATCTTCAAATCTAAAAACAGCGTGATTGCTATCAGCTTAGTGGTGGTCAACGACGATGATTTCTTGAGTATAAGGATAGTTTATTTTTGCTCGAGCATATTTTAGAAGTCATTTTGCGCATGAACTATTTCAAGAATTGAACCGATACTCCTTTAAGTTATGTTCTGCACTAATGACTGTCGACCAGAGAACATGAAAGCATTGAAAAAAAACTAAAGTCAGTTACATATTTCGACCGATGATTGACTCATGTTTTTTGTATTGAATGCTCAAGCGTACACTTCATTAGACGAAAATTGATATGTTCATTGAAATAACTTCCTGATATGATAATTTCCTTTGACTATTAGAATGATTGAACCAAGTTTAAATGATGTCATACTGATCACTTCTTTACAATATACTTTGTTAATAAAATCACGTGTTATATCTTACTCATGTTCTTTCTTTTACATGATCTTTAAGTTTTAAATATTAACTATGGCAACCTCATGTGAAGAGAAAACTCTATTTTTAATTTAAAGGTTTCTTTTTCACAGCTATCGATGAAAAACAGAGATTAAAAGTATATCGAATTTAATTCTGTCACTATTTTCCGTTTTTGTACTCGTCGACATTCGATGATGACACACTAAATCGAAAAAATCCTGGAAAAGAAAACGTCATACATGTGCATTGTAGGATTTGACTAGGAACAACTAGAACAAATCGAATTCAAATACATTTTATCATTCTTATCAAATGAATTCCCACTTTGTCGAAGACAGACTTATCACTACTTTTAGTATAATCCAACTGGTATACTGTTAATTATCAAGTTGTTTACCCGTTAGTCAGTAAATTCTATTGTAGATAGAATTTCAATAAGGATCCGTTCGTTTTACCAATGTTTCATGAATAAAATGAAGAAACAAGCAGCGCTTGTCTTTAAATTTTACTTCGTATAGGTGATACTCTGAATTGAAAAAAGACAGTTACTGTTTTCAATGTATGAACATTTCTTGAAAGTTTATTTGCATTCGATTGTCCATTTTGTTCATATTTGAACTCGATTGTTGACAATTTTCTCAGAAACACCGACAAGCTATTCTTATGATGTGTTAATTCTTTGTCAATACATCACTATACATATTTTATTAGATTAACTTATTCGTAAATAATTTATTCAATCGTTAGCTATGATTAGGAATACAAGAAATCTTGAATAGATTTAGATTTTGCTACCAAATCTTTTAAATTTGGATTTCGATTTGATTCTAACCTAGTTTCTAGATGTGGATATTGCTTCGATTTGGAGTATGAGGATTGCCAGTATCGTTTCTTTTAGCTTAGATTTTTGATTTGGTTAAAATGTGGTATGGCTCCAACTTAGTAGTCGTCTTATACTGAATCCAAATCCAAACCATTTCATATTAATTTATATGATTTGAAATTCTTTCCACGCTTCTGAAAATTCATCTTAAAAGGCCTCATTATATTTGGGTAATTTAAGACTAAACTCTAATCCCAGTCGAGAACAAGCTCAACCATTTTTGTACCAAACCTCAAGGCTTTGGGTTTGTTCCAGCTCTAGTTATGCTGGATAGCTCTATTTCTCTTTTGAAAAGTCCATGGTCAATAATATCTTTCTATTTCGTTTTAATATGTAGTTGCCTATGATACAGATCTCATCGATGTAAGCACTAATAAAAAAGAAAACATGTAGCTTGCTTAAGTTTTGTAATAGCCGCTCCATAGTAGTGAATGCATACTGTAATTGACTTCAGAATCATCGATGCAATAATGTTTCTTCCAATGTTTTTTTTGACCATCTTCACTTGAAATATTGTTTTCGATTCTCATTACTAGTTCATCGAGACAGGTACAAAACTACAGTTTTATGATATTTTCAAGCTCACATCAATTTATTTTCAATTCTGACTTAACAGGTTTATTGATTTGTTTAATTTTTGCGTAAAGTACATCATTGCCATGATCATTTTTTATCTATTCTTTTTCATGTAACGATATAGTCGGAAACAGATGGAATCGTAGTCATACTGTAGTCTATAATAACATGTAGAATAAATAATAACGCTTTCTATTCGTTCATACGACTAAAATTGATCTATCCATAGGAATCAAGAACGTTTTCAACGTTAATTATGAAACGGAGGATTTGAACAATTATCACGCATGACTGTATCATTAAGTAATGTTCAATTTTCTTGCAAACACCAGTAAAAGTTACTTCTTTCTAGTTCGAGAAGCGGGCGAGAAGATTAATTTAATACGCATTTTAGTTTATATGTATATAAATTAACAAATAGTATCAAACGTCAAACTGTATGATGCTTCAAAGATTGACCGTATGTTATACTTGAAAATTTTCAAGATTGAGAGACACCAGCAATTCGTTAGAGATTTTGAAGTTGACTGCCAAATATATGTACTTGATCAATTTGTATCTTGGTTAAAATAAAAAAAAGCTTCAATGAAGTGTAGAAAAAAAACTGACGAGTCATATCTAAAGTTGAATATAGACATAACTGCTTTGTGACGCTCTCGAATTTCTATGTAAAATTAAAAGACTGTTGTTTCATTGACTCATATGCGA
The DNA here is from genome assembly GCA_900239685.1 of Rotaria macrura. Classification (NCBI taxonomy): domain Eukaryota; kingdom Metazoa; phylum Rotifera; class Eurotatoria; order Philodinida; family Philodinidae; genus Rotaria; species Rotaria macrura. The sequence goes on along the minus strand of OENT01000857.1, from coordinate 25,840 downwards.
GAGGTATTGACAATCAAGTATAATCCTTTTGTGAATGTATATTCTATGACATTGAAATAAGAAGAAGCATACAGAAACATCATTGAAAGAGCGAAACATGCATGATAACGAGTGTATCCATGAAAAAATTGCCTTTGTTATGATAATGTCATGCTTCATTGATTCATGCAAGCTTACCTTGGTTGGAATAAATTGAGCATTTTTTATCGAACACAATAGCTTAGCAAAACTGATTGCTTGCTGAAAGAATAAAATCGTTTTAAACGTATGTACATTTAACATTATTCGAATGAGTATACTATCGAATCCATAGTCTTCATTGAAGTAGGTCATACTCAAAAATTAATCTTACTAGAAATCATGAGAAGTAGGATAGTTTTAGTCATCGTTTTATTCTACCTAGATCCGTGCTGTTAGAATGTATGAAATTTATATTAACAAAAACACCATACCCAACATGAGAACATCTATAGGGATTTTTCAAGGATGTGATATCGTATACGAAATCATCGGAATCTCGATGTACTCAATCAACATTTGAACAGTGAATATCAATCCAGCGTAGTTTGCATAGACAGAGCTTATCGATAGATGATACTCGTAATTTTGGTCGGCTTGAGACCCAGCATAAATACGGTGTGAATCAATGTTATCTATTCATTGTATGTTTACTTTTTTAGAAAAGAACAGCGCTGTGTATTTTGAAGTATACATCGAAATTTTCTGGTAGAATAAGGTCATTCTTTTGGATTGGATCGAAACCGCTGTGACTGAATGAACACAACATTGTCTTTTATAACTGTGCAAACAAGAAAACGAAAATCAACGTATCAGTAAATATTCTAAATAGATATATTTTTCGTTCTATAAATTAGAACTCTATCAAACCATCAATAGTCATAAATCAAAGATGCTACTCACCCTCGATGTCATAAAAAGCAAGTTGAGCTTGCTAACTTTTCCCATCTACATGAAAAGGATAGGATTTAATTTACTTGTGATGCTGTCTCTAATAAATAATTACACATACGATTGTCATAGATATAAGACTCAACGTTGAATTGATTATGTCTTTCCTTTTCTATGATACTTTTAAACAATGTAGTTCAAAATAATGTATAACTGAGCAAAAAAAATTGAAAATAATAAATAGGGATATCCTATCAAAATGATGATCAATTATCCTATTTGACTTATAACAATATTGTAGAAAGATTATATTTTTTTTCAGAAGTTCTCTTCCGATCTATGAGCTATTTGACATTGCATTGTGAATCTTTTGTAGACTTCTATTGGTTTAAAAGCGGAGGAAAGCTAACAAATTCCTAGTTAATAACATAGAAAATATCACTGTTTCTATTTCAGTGGTAAAACTCAGCATGGGTTGAAAGTTACACAAAAAGCGACTTCAAAGTTCAGTAGCACCGTGGATTAAGTATTTTCAGAAGATCACATGTTCTCATCTCTAATGTTAAAAATGAATGATAGTAAACTTTTCGATCCTTTACCTTTAGGTAAAAAAAAATATCCATTGATTAAATTTTGTCTAATATATTCAAATTGAACTTTTTGCTTGATGAATGTCGACGTCACTATTAAAGAAGAGCTAGAAAATATTGAATTAATCAGTAAACCTATATTGCAACTAACAGTTAACTTGTGGAAGTTTTGAATCATGGACTTATCCTTTTTCTGCTAAATTTTCTTCTCACAGCATAGATTATCTAGCCGAGTTTCTACGCTAAGAATTATTTCGAGTTCTTTTTATATGAATTGACGGAAATCATTTGTAACAGACCAGATAATTATCCATATTATTGCTCAATACTCAATAAGAGGATGAATTGATAGATAGCAATGTGATATTCACATTATGGATACATTCAGTGACATAAATAGTTTACTGTTTTCTTCTGTTGCTTAAAGAAGAGTGTAGGAGTTGCAAGTATTCATTAGGAGTTCTCTGCATTACTGTATTCGATCTCAGAGTTCTGGTTCGGGTTCGCGTATCAGGGTTCGGTTTCGGATCCATTTCTAGTGTGGGTTTGGTTTAAGCTTCTCACTTTGAAAGATGGGTTAATGAGCAAAATATTCGCAGAAGTAAGCTCTCGTATCCGAATTTTTCAAATTCGAGCCAAATAGATGTAAACAAGACTTCTGACTAGTTCATGTCAATTACTATGGAATCCTTTTTCTATCGGGTTGCTTTTGATTCTTATCGAATCTTCCGCAATAGTTTTAATCGAGATCGAACCCGAACCCGAACTTAGCACCGAATCCGAACTCGACGAACCCGAACGTTCGGGTTCGTTGCATGCCTAGCTCAGACCAATATTATACTATTCGGACGGATCGAGATCTTTTGCCATGGTTTGAATCATTGATATCTGAAGTTTCCTATTCCATATAGAATCAAGTGCCATGATAGTATCTATTCAGAAATCGAAGATAACAAAATGATCTCTACATTAGATATCACAGAAGTTGAGAGAAATTTAAATGATCCTTTGAAGTTGAATTGAGTCGTATGAGTAATTTCTTCCTTAAAATTTTCCGATAGTTGACTCTGTTTGATTACGAATCTCCTTATTTATACAGCATACAGCGTAGTAAATTTATGTTAAGTATCATACTAGTAGTACATAGTCTAAAAAAGTCATTGTTCTTTTAACTATTGCAAAGTATTGATTTATTTCTGATGGTAGTATTCAAAGCACACTATCATATACAACATGAACAACAACACACTGCACACATCGAACAATACCAGCACTACTGATCATAATACAGTGAAAGGATCACCGATATCCAGCCAAGCCATGAAAGAAGTTTCTAATGAAGCGCTATTGTCATCGTGTCGATCATCGCCGGTGCAACTATTGCAAAATTTTTTTCTGGTCTGGCTCGATACTGACATCGATGAGAACAACGAAAATTTTCATAACTCTCTAATACAACTACGAAAATTTGTTAATACTGTAGAACAATTTACGAATGCTGATGAATGCATTGAATATTTGAACAATAGCACAAACGATAAAATTCTTTTGATTATCTCCGACAATTTTGCTAAAACATGTGTACCTCTTCTACATGACTTGGTTCAACTTGATACCATCTTCGTTCTCTGTACAGACAAAGTTCCAAATACAGAATGGTTGTCAGAATGGGTAAAAATTTATGGTGTCTTTACTTCAATCGAGCACATCTGCGAGTTATTAGACAAAGTTGCTCGAGAATGTGACCACGATGAAATACCGATGAGTTTTGTTTCAAACACTATTATAACAGCAGTAACATCTGGTCAACGAATTCTTGAACATCCGGTACCATCTTATATGTACTCTAGATTGTTCGAAGAAATTCTATTAGAGTCGAATGATGACGATGGTACTAAATCGATCGAAGATTTCGTTGCCTATTGTCGTAAGAAAGGCCTTTTGGAATACCAAATGGATCACTTTCAACAAGATTTTAACGACAAATCACCAATCTGGTTGTATAGAAATGAAACTCTTCTATATGGCATGTTAAACAAGGCTTTGCATTCATTTGACATTGAGGCAATAATTATAATGGGATTTTTTATTCGTAACCTTCATCGACAGTTGGAACAATTGTATCAAGAACAGATAGATTTGAGTGTGGCACCATTTGTTGTATATCGTAGTCAAAAATTTTCTCATCAGGACTTCGAATGTTTGCTCGCTACCAACGGTGGATTTCTCTCATTCAACAATTTCTTACTGACTACTAAAAGACAACACATTGCTATGGACTTTATTGAACGTACACAACACAAATACAAAGACTCCGTAGGTGTAGTATTTAGGATGAGTGTAGAGTCCATTGAAATCTCAGGTCCGACTACTCCATTTGCCAATATTGACAAATACAATGCAATCCTACAAGAAGATGAAATTCTCTTTTCAATAAATGCAGTTTTTCGTGTCATTGAAATAAAGCAAATCAATAAAGCAAATAACGTATGGGAAGTTCAATTGACTCTTATAGGTGAAAATGATCCACAACTATCTGCTCTCAATCGACGACTACGAGAAGAAATCGATGGTACTGGTTGGTATCGTATGGGTAATCTCATGATCGCACTAGATCATTTTCATCAAGCCGAAATTCTCTACAAGGTATTACTCAAGAATACGTGCAGTGACGATGACACAATCTCTACCTACCATAAGTTGGGATTAGTGAAACAAAGTCAAGAAGAATACGAAGAAGCAATTTCATACTACGAAAAAGCACTTGCATTAAAATTGAAAACGCTTCCTGAAGATCATCCAACTTTGACTGATCTCTACACTAGTATCGGCACAGTATGTAAATGTATGGCTAAATACTCGAAAGCACTTGAGTTTTACGAGAAATCAAATAAAATATTACAAAATATGGAGACACCAGTTCATCATGATTTGGCAACCTCATATAGCAACATTGCTTCTGTGTATGATGACATGCATGATTATTCGAAAGCACTTGAGTTATACCAGAAATCTTTGCAGATCATGGCAGAAATTGTTCCAAAGAACGTTCCACTATTGGCTAGCTGCTACAACGACATCGGCCTAGTATATAACAATATGAATGATTACATTAAGGCACTTGAGTACTATGAAAAAGCTCTTATAATAAGAGAAGAATCTCTTTGTTCTACTCATCCAGATTTAGCTACTTCATACAGCAACATAGGTCAATTGTACGACACAATTGGAAACTATTCGAAAGCACTTGAATTTTTTGAAAAAGATTTGAAAATAATGGAAAACACTCTATCGCCAAATCATATTGATTTAATTACTTGCTATAACAATATTGGACAGGTTTACAATAGCATGGGAAACTATTGGAAGGCTCTTGAGTTTTACGAGAAAACACAACGAATCTACGAACAATCTCTGCCTTTGAACCATTCAAGCTTGTCTTCTACCTTCGGTAACATAGGTCGATTGTACAACAGCATGGGAGAATATTCTAAAGCACTCGAAATTTACCGTAAAAATTTAGAAATCATGGAAAATAATCTTCCTTCGAATCATTCTGATTTAGCTGCTTGCTACGGAAGCATTGGTCAAGTTTATAGTAATCTTGGTGACTACTTGACAGCACTTGAATTTCATGAAAAATGTCATGCAATACTAGACAAGTCTCTACCAGTCAATCACATTTCATTGGCAACTTCCTACGGTAATATCGGTCAAGTTTACAGTAACATGGGTAATTATTCGAAAGCACTCGAATGCTACGAGAAGGTGCATCAAATCTATGAAAAAATCCTCTCATCAAAGCATCCCGATTTAGCTACATTCTATGGCAATGTTGGTCAAATACATAGCAGCATGGGAGACTATTCGAAAGCACTCGATTTCTATCAGAAGGCAAATGATATTTACGAAGAAGTTCTGCCAGCGAATCATCCTCATTTGGCTGTTTGCTATAACAATATCGGTCAAGTATACAAGAGTACAGCTGACTACGTGAAAGCACTTGAGTTTTACCGAAAAGCATATGAAATCTATAAAAAAGCTTTACCGGCAAACCATCCGCATGTTGCTGCTTGCTTTAATAATATGGGTCAAGTATATCACAGTATGGGCAACTGTAAGACAGCATTAGAATTCTACGATAAGGCTTATCAAATCTATGAAACATCTCTACCTCCAAATCATCCGTCTTTAGCCATTTGGTATAATGATGTTGGTCAAGTATATCATCACATGGGTAACTATTCGAAAGCACTCGACTTTTACGAGAAAGCGCATGACATCTTCGAAAAATCTCTTCCTTCGAATCATCCTCACCTAGCAACATGCTGTAACAATATCGGTCAAATGTATAAGAATCTTGGTGAATATTCTAGAGCACTTGAGTTTTATGAAAAAACACAAAAAATAATAGAAATAAATCAACCTCCTAATCATGATGATCTAACTACTTTGTATAGTAACATTGGTCATGTGTATAATGCCATGGGTGACTATAAGAAAGCACTTGAATTTTATGAAAAGACACATAAAATCATTAAAATTGCGGTACCTTTGGATTATGCTTCGTTGGCTATCAGCTATTCCTGTTTAGCAGCTTGTTACGAAAGAATGGGTGATTATACCGCAGCATTAAAAGCACTTCAGAATGATTTACAGATTAAAGAAAATTTTTTCCAAGCGAATAATGCAGACTCGGGTCTAACATACGGCATGCTTGGAAGAGTTTATCGAAGTATGAAAGATTACCCAAGAGCTCTTCAGTATTTTGAAAAATGTATCACAATAGCCGAGGAAACCCTACCGGATGAACATCCGAATCGGGCTGTTCTTTATAGTAGTATGGGTGATGTTCATCGATTGTTGGGAAATTATGAAATGGCTCTTCTACTTCATAGAAGAGCGTTGAAAAATCAGGAAAATATTGAATGTAATCCTTTGGAATATGCAGCAACATGCACGAACTTAGGTGAAACTTATCGAGAAATGGCAGACTATTCAACAGCATTAACATACTATGGCAAAGCCTTGGAAATCCGTGAAAGAAAACTACCTAAAAGTCATCCTGATTTAGCTATGACTTATCACTGTTTAGCGAAATTACATTATGCAACTCGACAATACACTGTGGCCATGAACTCTATCGTAAAAGCCTTAGAAATCGCTCAAGATAAACTGCCTGTCAATCATCCACATCTAATCGACTACAGAGAAACATTCGAAAAAATTCGAACGGCTCTGTAAAATTTTTTTTTTTGATTATAGTAAATTAAATAAACTCGACGCACTCGCTTTTCTCACTTGATATATTGCATTTTTCTGTATTGCTCTTAGACAGCCAAGTTTTATTTTCATATATCAGAACTGCAAATATACATGATACAGTGACTTTTTCGTTACACAAAGATGATAGAGGTAACATTTGCAACAGTAACAGTCGTTTTCATAGTGCACAACATCTTTTGATTTATACTATGTGACTATTTTGTGTTTAACCCATTGAATCAATCTATTAAGACAAACAAAACTCTAGACTGTTTTCATTTCTCTACAAGATATAAAAGTAATTTGATTTACATGTGTCTGTTACACGGAATAGGTGTCCTGATCGAAAATGGCTCCGTTACTTAGATATCATTTATTATGTTTGGAATATAAATGATACTAGATCAATATATTGAATTCAATTTACTGCAAAACTGGCCATGATGTTGAAATTTTCAGGGATCTTTCATGAAATAGTCATTCAATAATTGTAAAAAAGAAATTTGTAAACATGTTTAATTTACTAATATCGGTATTCACCAGAGAAGCACATACCAACATACAAGTTTTCATTATCGATCTGTGTTATGATATATGTTTACAATATAATTAGAGTTGTACTCATAATTGACTATTAAATATTTGCTCTTGAATTAGAAGATGAAGAACTAACAAAAATCCACAAGAATTCGTACACTATGTATACTTGATGTAGTCACTTGATCAAATTTATTTGAAGATTTTGCATATTGTTCTATAAAGATTATATACACAAGTATTTTCTGAAGTTATCGAAGCATCTACGCTTGATGATGAAGACTGTTAGAATCGGTTCGTCTCTTTGGTTGTACTGTTCATCAATTAATTTCAAAAACGACTTTTCAAGCGGAAAATGGATTTTTAGAGATATCGCGAGAAAAGATAACTTCATCATTGAATGAATCATATTGAAACTTCTTAATCACGTTTGAACTTTATTTGGTTGCTATCTAATTAATAATGATGATTTATTTACATATTTTTGTCTAGTTTTACTTCAACAACACTATGATCGAAATCATCTAGGACGTACAGAGATTTGAAAATTAATTCCTTGCTCTAACAATTTACAGAATTCAGTTTACAAATTATAAGAATCATAAGTTTCGTACATATAATAATTATATAACTAATTATAGCTTTGTTATATTAAGTGGTATGGTAAAACCACGAAAATAATGGTTTCGTTTGGCCAGATGAATGAATCCGATTGTGTGAATGTTTGATTGCTGATTTGAATGAGCATCCAAGACATGATACGAATTATGTGAGAGACACAGAAGCAATCATACGTTTTACTTATTTTCATAGATTTACTCAGCTAGAATCAACATTTCAGCCAAATCTTTTGTGTAGATGTGAATTTTTCACATGAATAAATGATTGGAAACTCTTTCATAGTAAGTTATCAGTGTTCCCTTTTGCTTTCCATTTATCGATTGGTAAATGATACAACGGATTCGTGAACGTTTATACATATCAAGAAAACAGTAAAGTTGTGAGTGAGATTTTGAATTCTGTCGAATATTCATTGCACTGTGGAATCAGATTCATGTTTTTTATTTCTAATCCTTAGAAATAGTTTAAGTTTGATGCAGCGTTGACGTGCGAGTAATTGAATATTGTGCCGATATCGGATTTATTAGAGGAATGAAGAGGCTTGGAGTTTTGTGCACAGGTTTTTACTGTAGGCTCATGAATACCTATACATTGAAATCAGCTGGAACTTCAGACAACAATCATCATTTGCTAGGTCCGAGAAATAAAGAGTCAATTGTTCTTTTGCGAATAGCCATGAAGAACAACGAATCATTTTTATGGTATAGTCGTGATAACTAATTTTGCTAAATTATCAAGCAGATCCTTCTATTGCAGTTTATTTAACTGTCATGTAGAAGCTTTAATTCTCGGTAGTTGCTAATGAATAATTTAGAAAATGAAATAAAAGACTATTGAATATGCCTTGAAGATAGCCAAGGATAGCAAATATCTGATTACTTAGAGATGAAGTATCTAATCTACGGAGAGAAGTTGCAGAATACTCTAAAGAAGACGATATGTTGTCATTCGTGTTGAATAACTTATAAGAAAATATTCGATGTTTTTATTCGGCTGAATGAATATTCTACAACGGTGACATACACTATGGTGATACCAAGAAAAATGTGCATTCATTAGTATAAACATGTTTGACACTTGATTTATTTCATATGAACTTTTCATGATACATAATTAGAGCGACAGACCCATTCAATTCAGTATCAACTATATGAAATTATACGGCTAGGTTGTATTGTAGTCTGAAAGAAAATAACCGAGATAGTTATTGGGAAAATTTACAATTTTTAATATAGTTATTATCGTTTCGTCAATAGAATACAATCAAGTACAATGTGATAAACATTCGTAAGTCATGATGTGTCAGGGAGTTGTCTCAGTGGTCTGTATGCAAGTGGTGGTAAACCATATCTGTCCAAAAGATTGAAATTTGGTGAGCGTGGAGAAACTACACCATTTGTGTTGTTATTCATGATATTAGACTGTATATTGGTTGCTACCTTCATAAATTTAGGAATAATGATAAGATGAAAAATGAAAACTAAAAGTATACTTGTGAATTTTCGTTTGGTTGATTGTAATAGCCATTCGGATTCGGATGATTGTTCGAGAGACGAGAGCCATATTCTTGATTTGATGTTCTATATGCTGAAAACGTTTCGTAAGCATGGAACCAATCTGGAAACAATAGCAAAGATTTAGCGTATAACTCTATGTATTAATAGATGAATATTAGAATGAGTCTACCTTCGTCGACTCTTTGCTTTAGGTTTTGTGCCAGCTCTTCCGGTGGGACAATTCTTCGTGGATTTCTGATACCGTAAGGCTCCCAAAATAAACTTCGCTTTACAGCTGGCCCGCTTGACCATTTATTAAGATTTTGACTATGAGGCCCATTTATTTTATATGTTGGTATGCCTCTATTGGGACTATAATTGAAACGATTAGGATTCATTCAATCAAAGATCTAGAATTCAGAGAACGAATAGATATGTCATCATGTTATCGTTTCTTAATAAATTTATTATTGAGTTCATTTCAATGGTAATCCTTTGGTACTGAATAATTTTTATAAAGCTTAAGAGCCATTCATGCTCAAAAACAGGATTACTAAAGACACATCTGAATAGATTGATTATTCTAAGTCTATATTGAGATAGATGTTGTAAACTAGCGTTGATTCATACGAATATCGAAAAATGATCATATTACAATAGTAGTACACAATGAAACTGAATTACTCGAGAAACATGATTAGTGCTTCTAGAATTACCAACAGATAATCAAGACGATGATAATCTGATTCATAGAATGTAATTGAATTAAAAATCTGCTTATAAGAAGATGATCCTCATCATTCGGTATCAATTTTTGATTTTCTTCAGATGTTATCTCTTATTATGTAACACTTGTATGTAGCAGAGTCGAACTGAAGTTGTTCATATCTTTCGGAGGAAAACATTTTTTCTATCCCGTAAGTTAAGTATGAAAAATTACGCAAAAAAAAATTTTACCTTTTCCTTTCGATTACTAACTGATTAAAAAGATTCAGTATTCTAATAATTACGACTGAGTACAATATGAATAGATTGATCTATTTATACGACGAACAATTGAAAAATAACATCAACTTTTTTCGAAGATAGTATTAAAAACTGAGAAGCTTCTCCTAAATACAACTTTACTGTTATGTTTCGATCTACTCTATCAATTATTCATTAAAATTTTGTTGAGAGTTGTGAGAATTCTCCTATTCAATGTACATCACTTTTTATCTATGAATGCTTTCTGCAAATATGACAAAACAAATGAATGTCGATGCAAAATTATGATTTTTGAATCTTGCATAAAACAAGAAATGTTCAGTCGGTTGTTTTATTGGCAAGCAAGATAAATCAGTAATTAAACATAGGCAGAACAGTTTGTTTGTTCTTTATATTTTATATTTCCATTAGATTATATTAACTTAACAAATGCTCAGATGATCTGTGGAGTATTTCTAGATATGTTCCTTATTTAGTTCTTTAAATGAACTCAGTTTTATGAAAATTTGACTTTACTTTTCCAGTAGCATTACTTTACTTCATGTAATATCATTTAATGGAGTCTTTTAAGCACTTACCGAAAACACAACTATTTTCATACCGTAAGTATGAAAATCTTTACCAAGTGTAGAGAAGAGAATTCATATGACAGTGTAACTAATTGTGATAGATAACATATATTTCCATGTCAAATGGATGTATACCTCTTGGAAAAATCATTGGTGGTAATGAAACATCTAAGAAACATGTAGACTTGATTGATAAGAGCGCTAAAGGTTTTTGTCTAACGTGACTTTCTTTTTCGTATATTTTGTGGGGATCTTTAAATAGATTCATAATTCAGGTGACTCAAAAAATGTGCTTTGAGAGAGTAAGCTTTTCATTTATCTATATTCTCTATCTTTGGAATGGTGGAAAAATTAATTTCTGAAAAATCGTGAAGGTCGTGTTACTCGTTTGTGTTAACTACTTATAAGTCGAAAGCTTTTATTTGAAAATTACTTTAACTTCAAGGCGACACAAATTACAGGAAATAATAGAAATTTGTTGTCTCGAATTCGATTGAATTTTACTTTTATAAATGTAATGCATTGTTAGTCAATTCATACTGTTGTTTTGCGGTTTTTGTTTCCGTAACTGTGTCTTAGAGCAGCAGATTATTTATCTGTTTGATAAGAGATATAACTATTCCTAATGGATTGTATACAAAGCTTCTGAAACTACGCTCAACTCCATTTTGATTATAGAGAATGAAGAAATATGCGTCGGAAAAAAAGCCTGCATTTTGTCCCACGAAAATTCCGTTTCGACAAAAACGAATCGATATTCAAGGATATTATCTTTTAAAAATATTAAACAACTAAATCTCCAAGAAAAATATAGCAAGTCATTAGATACACTTACAAATACGGAAAACTGTTTTTATTTATTATTTTTTGCAAGTTATCATCGATATGTGAGATCTACATTTTTCATAGAGTTGAATTTTTCTAATCAAAAGTCATCTGAACGATGTTCCACTAGAAATATCCCAATTGAATGAAACTACCTATATTATAGAGAAACATGAGTTTGCATCTATATGGCATCGGATAAAGAAAATGTATAGGGGTCATTCTGACAATGGAGAAGTTGTATGCTGCACAATGTAATTTCAAACCCAAGAATATAGTGGATACTATGGCAGTAACAACGTGTGACTATTGAAGAAGTATTCATAAAAAAAGATGTTTCAGACTTGTTTTGTAAAGTTCTCCTCTTTTATTCGGTCGAATTAGGTTCTTTTTTCATTGATTTTTGATTATAAATAAAAACTATACTACCCAACTTATGCGTATGTGAATGCAATCAGTAAAAGTACCCGTATGTGCATAAAGAGTGTACATACTATTATGTTGATTTATTAAGGACTGAAACATCTTCAGAAAGCACTTGATAATCGTCTCTGGATGACTGATGTGAAGTTTTTTCAAAATTTCCTTCTGTTATGTATCATAGGTTATTATTTAAAAAGTAAGTGTGACCGTAACGAGCAAACATTATCGTCAACATGAACTTTGACAATTCTGATAGAATCACTCATGTAGAATATGACTTTGTCTTTCGAACTTGTGTAACCTGGTGTGTCATCTGTTTATCATATACTGTGAAGCACATATAAGTGATTACTTACATCAGATACTTTTTGTTTTGTACTTAACAAATGTAGAAGACAAACTGTGATCTGTCTCTTTGTCTTGCTCATGTGACAATGACTTGAAGTAGAATCATTATTTTCTTTTTAATGGTAATAGAAGAGAATTGCGCGTCAACAATCTAATTCAATTTATTTTACAAGCATCAACAATAGTTTCTCTTTTCTCTTCGTTCATGTTTACTGCTCTTCAAGGCGTTTGATGTAACACTAGATTAACTGAGTGCTCGCCAAATTTTGCAAACAATAAAGAAATTGTGCATGAACTAGATGAGATATGTTTGTGTTGCTTAGTATTGTGAAAGGATCAGTAGTATTTCGAATAGGTGGGTAATAATAATGGGCGAGTGAGTGTCTTTTTTCTACTATGATGTTTTTCTTTTTCAAATATTGGTCGTATGGACTTTTTTCTAATGATTAACAATACTAGATTTTAAGTTACCCTTAACTGAAAAAAATTTTTACTACAGTTCTCACAGTGCAGTACATTCCGTTATCCATAAATGCCGTATTATTTTCTGATATGAGTAATTCCCATCTTCTTTTCAACAGTTATTATAGTCCTTTGCCTTCTTTCATGATCTAATATGACGAAGTCATGTATGCAGAATAGATCTGCATAAAGATAATTGTAAGATTGATATCGAAAATAATTCATGTTCAACGTTCAATTCGTAACATTAAGTAAATATGTATTGCACTCAATATATTCGATATCCATATAAAAGTGATATAAGCTAATGTAAGATTATTTTCACAATATCTATTTGTGGACAAACCAGGGTTGCCAACTGTTTAGGTATCAAATTAGGTACAGTAAAATAGAAATGGGGTACACATCGAGTACAACTCAGTTCCAAATCGGATACATTCAAGAGGTACACAGTTTATTTCTTTCATACAGGTCATCAATAAAGGAACTCGATTGCAATGAGTATTTTCGATGTGGACAGAGCTTTCTCAGTTTTCCTCTTTACTGTAAAGCCTAGATTTCAATTTCAAATATTTAATTTCAAATAAATTTTTTCACAATAAGCTTTCCATTTGACATATATCTATCCAATCCAAATCATTATGTGTCGAAGTGGGACTTAAAAGACAACTATATTTCCTCTTAGTTTCCATTACTGTTAAGCGCTTTGGTGTTCATGTTCAAGATGACAATCGATCAAATATTTTCCTCGATTAGCAATCGAGAAATTTGATTTACAAGTAAAAAAATGTGCCAGTGATGAATCGCTTCGACACTTGCAGAAAAGACGCGTATTGCGAGATTTTGATCCGTTCTTTATTAAATTTGCCATATCTTTTTAACCTTGAAGAAGAATTTGTTTTCTTGTTTGGTGTACAAGAAGACAAAAGAGAGATTGAGTTTGAATTTTCTGATATTGTTGCTGTTTCCCCATTCGATTTCAGTGGAACTTTTCTTTTCAATGATTTTGACACCGAACTGAATGGAGCTGTGAATATTCTCATTTCTTCAATGATCAGAATCTTTAATCATAGTTGATGTTTGGAAATCTTTAAATAGAAAAGAAGACTTGTTGCAACGAATCAATTAAGCCAGTTTAGAAAAAGCGGGACCACAATTATTAGATTAAAAGCTTAAAAGAGAAAATAAGACATCCAATAGCGACCTCCTCCATCGGTTACCAGTCAGTCTATATAATTGATACTTGGCATTTCCATCAAAAACACAACATGTCTGAGAAAGAGACAGAAGTGTTGAGAATTTTTCACCAAAATATCGATCATAGTTGTCGTGACACTGCAAAGTGCAGATGAGGTACGCATTTTTTTTTTGAGGTACGAAAGGGTCAAATGGGGTTTGGTTGGCAACCCTGGGACAAGTTAATCATTCGGCGATCATACTAGAGTTGTTTTAAATCTCTAATTATACTGTGTGACCATTGTTGATAATCTTGAGCTATATTCTTTTTGACAAATTTGCAAATTTCAAATCATTTGTAATTAACTGTGCTGTACGAAATTGGTTTGAGTCGAAAGAATTTTCCGTTCTTTTCGATAAATATAGTACAACTTTCCCATTTTTATTGACGAAAGACACATGCTTTTCTATGCACAGACGATTGAGGAACACATTTTCCTTCAAACTATTGGTGGGATCAATACCATTGTTTCTTTTCCCGGTCGATCATACTTTAATTGTAATATGTATGTACATTTTTTTTATGACGAGTTATATCAATAATAAACATTCCTATTTCCTATACAAAACTTTCATCTAATTACATAAATTGATAGCCGAAATATTCGTCTTGCAAGCTGCATCTTTGTATAAACATGTCTGGTTTATGAAACAACGTTATGCTAGCTATAGATAATTGTGGCTTCTATCCCGAAGACAAAAATGGGATAACATATTCATTCAAGATTATTGTTTGAACTGTATAGGGGATGTTCATTTTGAACTTATTTCGAATGGCATCTTCTACTTGGCTCTCTCTCTCTCTATCATTTCTCTTCGAATTTAATACAAATAATCGTTATTAGCAAAAATGGCGTAAGAATATTGACACTTCGAATAAAATTAGTATCTCGAATGTATGTTTGATTTGGAAAAGAAACTGTGAGGTTTGGTATACACCGTAGGAGCCAGGTTGCTTTTTTGCCAAAGAATATGTTTTATTCCTCATAGAAAAAAATTAACATTTCATTCTGATCGATTTTTCCGAGAGATGGATACGAGATGTGAGAAGAGAAAAAAGAGACTACTCAGATTTCTTGTCAACAATTGTCATCGTCAGTACATCCAATGAAACAATTAGCCTGAGCATTCGATATTCAAGATATGCAAGTAGCTTTCGAATATTTCATACAAGAAGATGTAAGACTATCCGTTTCGAAATTTCGAGCATACCTTTCGAAGTAAAAATCCTGTGATAAAATCCCATATATTTTCTGTTTACGTTTTCTTGCAGTCTATTTGCAATATCGTCGATTGAAAAGTGAATTTTTTCTACATCAATATTTAGAATTATTAATAGGAATTGCAACGAAAAAATCAATGTGTACAGAGGAAGTTCTTAACACTCTCAGGCAAATATGTATGAAACTATAGATATTACTAAAGCATACAGCACTAAAGATTAGCCAGAAGAACTAGAACATAAGTTTGGAACTAATATAAAAGCGATAGAGGAGGGACAGCAATTGGCATTAGAAGTTTTTTTAGAGTATCATTCGATGCGGATGCAGTCCCATTGTTAATCAAAAATGAAGATTTTTTTGACTCATGTACAACATTTAGCCAAAGGTAACATTACAACCATGAATCTTGCTCTTGAAAATGTTACTGGTGATATTATTTTTGAAAATTGAAAACAGAAAGTGAATTAAAAACCCACAATTAGAAACAGCATTCAGCGACAAAAAGAAAAGGATTTAATGATAATCTACAGTTGAGATGATAAACCATTGGTATATAAAATATATAAAATTTTATGGAAAAATTAAAATTACCAAATATGGTTAGACGAAAATGAAATGGTTGGCTCTGTACGTCGAACTATATGGCACAATCTGTTGAGAACTCAGGAGCTATTATCACATGCATTTCTGAAACTCATAAGCAAAGTGAAAGTTATCGTAATGAAATTGAATATGAACGTGACAGAAAGAAGGTAATTATTTCATTGAAAATAGGATATGTGGTATTGAATGATTGGCTTATATTTATTGCTGCCGTAATATATATATATATATATATACACATATCAATTTCAGAACCCCAGAGTTTAAAAAGAATGTGACATTACTGAAAACTAATATTGATCGAAATGCTAAGATAACAAAGGAACCTAATCTAGTCACTAAAGTTGAAACGTAGTAAATCAGAACTCTTGAATTAGAGTTTTTAGAATATGCATCAGTAACGAAAAACAACCGAATTAAAATTGATGAACTCTTTCTCGAAAAACGATATGATAAAATAATTGTATTTGTAAGATACTTTTAATATATTACTTAAAATCTAGTGCTGGTCAAATTTTTATTTTAAGATTTTCATCTCGGGTCTCTCGAAATCACTCAATTAAACAAAATTCTTTATAGCATAATATGACGGTACTACGTATTACAACGTAGGTTGATCGCTGAATTCTAATTAATAGAACATCCGAGTAAATTGAGCCATTAAATCAAAAAAGTTCCTAAGAAGATTTTGATTAATCGATAGAATTCTTTTTCTTCACGTACTTGTTCGAACACCTTGACCGATTTATGATAGGGTGTTGATGGATCTGCGCATATTAGTATTAGAAGAATTGTTCAGAATCTGTGCTCACTCTCACTACTATACAAATAAAATCCCATTAGGGCAATAAACTTGCACCCACACCTACAGTGAGGTTCATATGCACACCCTTGTACCAACATATTCATTCTCAGGAGCAAAACTCAAACAAATGCAAGCGTGTAATACTACCTGCAGAATTTCAGATCATTTCCTAACGATAGAAGTCTCATGGTCAGATTTTCAGATCTCCTAAATGTAGAGATAAACCCGTGTAATTAACGGGCAGCGAAGTATCCCGGATACAGAGGGGTCATCCTAATTGGAGCGAACGTATAGGTCTTTCAGAGAAAATCACCAAGCATTGCAGTGAAATGAGATAGATTGCTACAATAAATCTTGCAAAAAAAAATAGACAGTAGATAGCGTATTTATTCAATGAAGTGTAGTAAAAAGGTAAACTAGGAATCCACATATCATGAAAAGTTTTCGAAGATATTCGAATAAAATTCATATGGTAACTTCTACAAAATTTATTTTATGATTCAACGACCTATTGTTTTTGAGTTCCACATTTAAATCTGGTCAAGAGTCGCGATGACATACTTCTTCAATCAATCGTTTGAACGTGGTACCTCTTTCTTCGAAATTCGTAAACATATCGTAACTTGCAGCAGCTGGTGACAGCAAACAGGTCTTTTCAGACTCAGTGATTTTAAAAGCAACATTCACTATCTCTGAATACGTGTTCACGAAGTATAAATGTTTCTTCGGTAGAAAATTTTTGTCGAAGGCTTCATACATTTGTTTTCCAGCAGATCCAATGAAGATCAAGTTTCTAACAGGATGTTTATAAATAAATTCTATTAAATTAACATAATTGATTCCACGATCAAATCCACCTAGAATCAGAGTATCTACATTACGAATCGTTTTTAAAGCTGCAATTGTAGTTTCAGGAATCGTCGAAATGGAATCGTTATAAAAATGGATACCACGAAAAACTCCAACATATTCAAGTCGGTGAGGAAGTGATTTGAAATCGGCAAAGCCATTTTGTATAAGAGAATTCGGTACAGATAGAGCTCGACAAACTGCAGCTGCTGCCATCATGTTGAACAGATTATGATCACCCATTAGAGTGTTGCGACCATTTGCATTGTGAAACAACTGTGAATGTCCGTGTTCAGCTATAAATATCTGATTGTTCATTATGTAGAATCCATCATTCATTTGTTGAATGACACTCAGAGCAACTGTATTTCGAGCTTCTTTAAAATTCCTAAGAAAATCAGTGATGATAGCATTATCGAAATTATAAATGACTAAGTCATTTTCGTTTTGGAATCGTACGATATTCAGTTTCGATTGCTGATATTGTTCGTATGAGCAGTAGTAATCAAGATGTTCAGGAAAAATGTTCAGTAGCACACTTATATGTGGTGCTTGTCGAATGAATTGCAACTGATGGGAAGACAGCTCATAAACGAAAAGAGTTTCTGACGTGATTTTATCTAATATATCGAAAGGAGGAATGCCTATGTTTCCTATTAAAACAACGTTTGTTGTATATTTTTGAAGAATATGAAAAATCAAGGAAGCTGTGGTACTTTTTCCTTTTGTTCCAGTAATTCCGATAGTTTGAGAGCTAAACGCATTGAGAAACAGATCTGTTTGAGAAGAAATTCGTGGATCTTCAGCAAGATTTGGTTGATCTTTTAGTGAAATTCCGGGCGTTTTTATTATCAGATCATAACTAGATAAATGTTCAAGATAGTTTTTTCCTAATTTTAGAACGACTTTCCGATCATTAGTTAATTGTTGAAGGTCTCCCAAATTTTCATTTCGATCGGCAATATACACTGTTCGGTCAGGCAAAAATTTTCGAATCGTACGATATGATGATTGTCCTTCACGTCCGAAACCAAGGATAAGTATATTCTCATGTTCGAATAATCTCTTTAACAAACACTGCATTTCAATATATTTTCAAACGTTTCAATTAAAAAATGTTCTCCAAGAAAATCTTGCTCAACAGAAATCGACGATGTTTGAGGTTGAGTAACACTTTCAAAATCTTTGATCAAATGCGGACGCTCATTGGGATAATGTACCAAAGCCAACTTTAGAGCTGCATTTATTTCTGCAAACGTACCAACACATTCAAATGGTTTATTATTTTCTAATCCAATCAATTGATTGTATTCGTTTTTGAGAATAGCTTTGTCCAGCAAGTTTTCACCAAAAATCTCTTCTAGTCGTACTGGAGAAATGAAAGGTGAAAGAATAATAAAAGTAAATAAGCATTTCGAACATTGACAGCACCAAGTATCGGTTTTGCTTCCAACGTTACAACTTTTGAACACGCGGTAATATTTGGGTTCTTTAGCAAATAACTTGGCAATAGTCAATTCTTGTAATGGTCTCAGAAAACTGAAATAATTGAAATTTGACGATATATATTGGCTAACATATGAACGGAAATCTCGTTCGAACTCAATTGATTTCGAATATTGATGATTTACACTTGAATTCTTGATGGTTGACTCATTCGCACTGGATTCGTTTGACAGAGCTATGTGTTTACTTCTTGTTCCTGCTGAAATAAACAGAGTTACAAACGCTAGCATAGCTGAGAATGGAGTGTGCCCATTCAAGAAACCTTGTTCATTAAGTCGGATCAGTTGTACATCTAGTATTCTTTGAACTTCAACTATGTCGGCTCGTGAAAAACCTGCCATCGAAGCAGTTTCAAGTGTAGCTTTACGAGGGTTGATAATCATTGGAATTTTAGGATGTGGAAATTTTTTCAAAAGTTCCAATGTGACTATCGAATCTTTCCCACCTCCGATCGGTACTATGACACTATCGTTAAGTTTATATACTTGAGCATGTAGTGGGTCTTCTCTATTTGTACATATTTCCATGAAGTTGTCAACAGTTACGTCATCGATACCGTTCCGATAGAAAAATTCTCCTAATCCATGAAAGTATAACGTTTTCCACCACTTTATCTGTTCGCATGTTAAATGATGTGGCTTTATATAGACTTTTGGAGAGCAGGCTGCTTTCCAGTAACTAATCAGCTCAATCATTCCAATATGAAAAATCAAATTATTTAGCTGTGAATCAATTAACTGTTGAAAACAATAGAACTGTCGATTTGCGATGCTTAATTTAGTATTGAAGAAGAATTCATCAGATATATTGAAAAAGAATTCCATGAGTACTGTGTTTTGATTAATTACATACTCATAATGATCATAGATAAAAAATGGATACTGTTGTCTCAATTTATTGTATTTGAGTTTATTTGACTGCATTCTTCCTAGAAAAGAAACACAAACGAGCATCCCTACATTAGAATCGTTTACTATTTGTTCGTGATCTTTCAACACTTCTGACACGAGTTCTTTTATCATAAGCTAATCAGTGGTTTTGTCATGTGTATCTAAATGCATATTGCTTTTTTGTTACACCAAATAGTCGAATACTTTAAGTTTTTAGATGCTCCTTTTTTCAATTTCAAGGGTTTATATCTTTCGTGATAGTTGACTGATGAGAGAAGAGTGTCAACTATTATCTGTTTGTTTCATAGAGAGTTATGATAGTAATACTGAGTTTTCGATAAACTTCCGAAAATATTTGAAAATTTGACCTTGTCTTTAGCGTATATACATAGACCTTATTATGCTTGGATAGAAGTAATAATTTCAATTCGAAAGAATGTCCTCTTCTAAGGATATCAAAAGCTCGAAATGACCACTTTTTATAATATTCTACTTTCGTATATAGCCTCGCTTTTATATAGTCCACATTTCACGAGAAGCATATTCATCGGAATTGCAATTTTTATAATTATCGAAAGACAGCATGACTTGAATGTGAATCCGTGTTCTTCTAAACTTCTGAAAATCGATCATTTTCATATGTGCCTTCATATGAGTTGAAAAATAAGTAACATCATTATAGTTGTATACCGAAAATAATTGGGCACGTATCTTTGTGAAATTCACATAGTCTCAAAAAGCATCATATATGAACAGAATATTGTTCCAGATGAATAGAAGGAACATTTCGGAAACTTTGATCCTCAAGCATTAGCATAGTTACTGCCTGTCTAAAAAAAAGAGGTAGGTATTTTTGGAATAATTCCAGAGAGATAAAATGTACAGAGCTGTGGTTTTCACAAGTCAAAGACAGAGAGTCGGAGCGCACTCTTCTCATATTTTTCAAGATGAAATAGTTTTAAAAGCAACTGTTTTTATAAAGCATCGAAAAAGGCACAAAAATAATGTGTTGTCGAAATGAAATTTTCAATGAATAGAAGAAGATGTGCTAAAAAGTTAAGATAAACCCTAAAGCTATACTTTTCGAGGGAATAAGTAGAGTGGTTTTTAGCCTCAGATTTGCACGTCTATACATAATCATTTGAACTATATCACGAACTGTAAATTCTAAGGTCCACTTTCTAAATCCCATATCAAAACCAAAAGCTCATTTGAACGATAGACGGTTTTCATATCTTCGGCTATTTTGCTGAAAGATCGATTTTAAAATGACTTCATCTTATACAATAGTTGAGAAAAAGATACTTTGGTATCGTCTCTGTAAACTAATCAAAACCGTGGTTCTATATCTCATTCTTTGTTGAGCTATAGCAAAAATACCCATGACCATTTTATTTTTCGATAGACTGTAATTTTGAACTTTTGAAATGCATTCGAGTCTCACAAACTATCGTTCGCTTGAGGTGATTATATCGCTGATTTTAATGTGCAGCACGTATTCTAGAGAAACGTTTTTCGTCAATGATGATTACATACTGAAACTTTTGTCAAAAAAGCAAATAGCCATTGGTTTCACTGAGTCACACGAATAAAATAAATTCTCAATGACGTTACTATCGCATATGCTCAGTAATTTTGATTTAGCATTGATGTCAAACTCGGACATTTCCTGAATAGTAACGTTCTTAATCTTATTGTCATATCCATTCACTGGCTCAGCGTTATAGCAAGTATGATTAAAAATTTATTTGGATAAAATATAATACGCTTACCTTGGTTTGATGTTCACTTTATTCACGTTGTGTTTGTTGTACAGATGTGTCTCTATATGTGTCAGGTAGTGTAATTAGTTTGATTTTTTTCGTTCTCTTCGTATTATACTTATGCGGACATGTGAAAATGTTACCTGTGAGTTATTTCACCAAATCCTCCATTGCACACATGCTTGTTCATGTGTCCTTGGTGTTGAAAAAAACGATTTTATGGCGAACGAAAAAATATGACAAGTTAAGGAGATGGTTCGTGGGAGAATAGATGGCGTCGTTATGGATGAATATGACTATAATAGTGAGTGTGCGAACCTTCTGTTTGATTCAAACGCATCCACTGTGAATCATAGTCACATGAACAATACTCTGAATCATACGCACGTACACGTCCCACACTTAGTCTTTCATCTTGTCTTCCCATTCCCGAACATAAAGTCAAAACTCGAAATCTGTTAGAATGAAATTTCCATTTTTTTAATTTAACATATTAAAATCGAGAACAATCTGAGATCTTAAATTTTCTTTTTTCAAAAGTAATTTACTACTAAAATAGGGGCTAATTCTATTCATGCAGAAGAATGATGTTGCTGGAGTCGTCTTGAAAAAGATGAATCCTGAAATGAACGGAATGCATGCTTGAAGAATCGATTATTGTGATGAATATCGATCATCAATAACTCTTTTGCTTTTCAGTCAGAATGTTCTTCTTAGCCAATCGTCAAGACTATTACTTGATCCTGCTGATAGGCAAAGGACGAAATCACTATTATTTAAATGTTGCTGAATCTTAATTTTTAATGTTTCATCAAGTTGGCTTGGTGTAGTATTTATTTGCGTTTGATCACTTAAAAATTTTCGTAGCGTGTCAGGATACAAAATTTCTAACTCAGGATCCTCGCGTGCTAGATAGGTAGGCACAATATAGACATGCTTGACGTTGTCGAAAAGGTGTAAAAGATCTCTTTTGATAAAATGTTGTCGAGAGTTTTGGAAACCTTCAAACACAACAATAACGTTCTTCTGAGTGATTTCAAGGGCGATTTGTAGGGCACCTCGAATTTTCGAAGGCGTATAAGCATAGTCCGTATACAAGTTGGGGAAAATTTGTTCAAACCGACGAGCTACACCTGGAAATCGATTTATATGTTCTATTAGTTCTTGGATAGAAATATTAGTAGCAATATGAACGACCCAAATGGCCTGCCATGCATTACGAAGGTTTATCATACCAACCAAAGAAATCGACTTCATTCGTGAATCATCATCCTGGATTATTATCGTATTTTCATTTATTTCAGTACCAAACTGCTCTCTGTCGCTTTGCCATACAATTATGTGCTTTGACTGCTTCACGAAATCTCGGAAAGCGTGAATATAACTTTCTTCTGTGGGATATGTATCTGGATGATCCCAAGTGATGCCAGTTATGGTACAAATGTAGAACTGAAATGCAAGAAAATTACGATCGTATTCGTCGACTTCGTACACAAACTATGTTGATTTCGGATGATAAGTACCTATATCACTAAAACTAATTTTTGCGCTTATTGAATAAGTGATAGAAATATTGAGTACCTTGAACAACCATATCGTCATTGCGGTACGTGTAGTTTTTCCGTGTGATCCAGCTATAGCGATGAGTTTCAGTTGTTTAGCATCAATAATATGCTTAATGAATTGATCTCGCTTTTTAGTCATAATCCCATGATTTGTACAGAATGGAATTTCTGGCGAGTTTGGATGCTCAATAGACACAGCATTGGAATAAAAAAAACCAATCGATCGGGTTTTGCTGATGGATTTTTGAAATTGATTCATATGACTGCGCAATTAAAATGTTCACTATACTTTTTTGGCGAAGTTGCTCAACGTTAGCGGAATCCTTTTTGTTAGATCCAGAGACCTTGTAACCAATGGATGCAGCAATGAAACTAAGTGGACCGATCCCAGTTCCACCAATACCAGAAAAAAATATATGCATAATATTCGATGGAACAGTCAGTAACTGCTTCTACTTCTGTTACGTACTAGAAAAATTCTATTCTAAAAATGTAAAAACTTTCAATGAATTCTCATGGAAGTTCATCATCTTTCCAATTTTCTGAACTACGGAAAAAATAAATACCAATTTGTGTCTTATGATGAGTGTGCGAAAGCACACTGTTTAAAAAAGTGTAGCAATAAACTCTACAAAACTACAACCAGTTTTATGAGATCTCCATTGAATTTCTATTAATTGTTGTATTAATCTTTATAGCAGTATGAACCAATGACAGCTCTCATGTTTTGACACAACATCGACATCAAATGGGATGCAACGCGAACCACTAACACACGTTCACAAGGCATCAACAGTACAGTTTTGCCTTGTTTAAATTCCGGTACTCTGATTCTTTCAGCCGATCCTCCTGTAATGAATTCTGACATTTATAACTTTATGATTCGGGATCTATCGATTCTAAGAAAGATGGCATTGTGACTAAAGCATAGTAGTTGTAGTGAATCAATTGTTTCAGGGAAATTCTCTTGTTGTCTCTATTTATATATAGGAAGTTCGTTTTGGTTCAAGTTAGCTTCTCACGAGACCTCAAAAGAGATTAACCAAAATCCAACACTAATTTAATATCTTTGATTAAATATGAGACTCCATATGATAAAAGAATGCTCATGTTCTATGAGTGGTGAACTTTTTCCATTCATTCAAATATTTCATGGATTATACAAAACAGAATATCAGTTAAAACGGTTGATAGCCGGCATATCTAGAGAAAAATAGTATTCTAATTTCTTCAAAAGAAATTCATTCTTTAAAAAGATAGGCTCCCGTAACGAGAAATAAAATCAATCTAAAACAAGGAAAAAAGTTAAAAGATACGAAAATATTCACGAAAATTATGATATATCAATGACGAACAGGTTTTTTATTATCAAGAACACCGAGAAGCTGAAAAAGAGAATGCTTGAAAATGAAAAACAAGAATAAGCATCAAGAATCAAACACATTATAAGACGAATGACTGAGAAAATAGTGATTTCTAAATGTTTATAATGAGCGGTTGAATTCTAAGCTATAATGCTTATTTGTCACGTTCCATCATAGCAGTGAGGTGTGATATGTAGATTGTAGATGTTTGCAAAGCGAGGATGTATACTGATATTTTTCCTATGTCATAAAATGGTTCAAAATATCGGCAATTTCAATCGCCAAAAGTAGTGATGTCTGCCAACGTTTTTTGATAGAATCGAGATTCTTCAAAAACATGTTGGCCCATAAACAGTACTAACGTTAGAAACAAAAAGGATACATTTTCGCATGGGCTCAATCCAATGGATTGTTTTTCGGTTACTGGTAAAAGTTCGTTCAAATTTTTTTATTCTCATGGGTAAATTGAAAAAATATCACTACTAAGTAATATTTTAACTAGCGTAAAGGAAACTTCATCTTTTATCAAATAGCTAAAATATATGTATAATTTATCTCAGATGATTTTCAATAGATATTCAAGACATTAATGATAGCAAGTCTAAGTGAACTCTATGATTGAATTTGTATTGGTGCACAGAGTCCGGATTTTTAAAACCAATCAGTTTAAAAGTCAAGAAATGAAAAATTTCTAGTTCCTTAAAATACAACACTATTCTTGATTACAAAGCGTATGCTTTACTATCTAAAAGACTATGTATCAATCGTGTTTTATTCATGCGAGTCGAGTTTTAGTATCCGAACTGATTAATTTCAAAAACTTGCTCTATGTGTATCTACACAGATTTCATTCATAAAATTTAATTCTATTGATGGGTATGGGTATGTAACAGAGCTCCGCGGGATGCGGGACAATCCCGCCTAGTCCCGTCCCGGGACGGGATCAGGCGGGACGGGACAAGAGATGGCGAATTTTACGGGACGGGACGGGACTGAAATTTGAA
>OENT01000856.1:0-71942 GCA_900239685.1 Rotaria macrura | reverse complement strand
TACGATCCTCTACTGAGCTTTTCACGAAAAAGTGAAAGCACAATATTTCGATATTAGATTTAGCGCATTGATACATCTTTTTGTATATAGAGCGCCCTGAAAGTTTCAGGCTAAAACAGTATTTTTTTGCATATTCAATTCCCAAAAATGACGTGAATTTTCCGAAAAATGCTAGTTTCCTGTTTTTGAAAACTTCAATATATTTCAAATGCAAAATCATTTTGAACTGCAAGTTACAGAGTGCTCTAATCAAATGGATATGTATATGGAAAAAATATCAGGTCGAAATATCATTGCTCGACATTTTTGGTAGTTATCACGGTGGAGGTTCCAATTCCAGTAAAATGCTTAGAACTCTGAAAAGGAGAGCCAGGTGAATTTCGCCTTTCAGGATTTTACATATCTCATTGTAATCTACGTATTAGAAAGAGTATCAACTGGAAAGAAATTCGATTGTTGAAAATATTCTCCTGTAAGGATTTTTAGAAATATAGCTAACCTACCTACGTCTATTTTATCATATGTTCCTTTCTCATTGGACCCTTCCCTATCGAAAGAAAATCGTTCATGTTTTTCTTGATTTCATTATTGTATGTTTGACAACGGAATTCGTTTTTTGAATGTCTTGCACGATGGAGTAATTCATCGGGAATTCAAGCATAAAAAGCATCTAGATGTCCAAAAACGATAAACTATTATGCGCTTTATACAGCCTTTTATATTGATCATTCTGGTTTATTCAAAAATCTACCCATAAATTAACATGTTTCTATCACAATGCTCAAAAATTAAGAAACTATAAGACTAACGATATTTGGTCCTGGTACATGCTCTATTTTCGATCTGAAAGATTTTAGTGATTTTATCTTTGTCTTTGCTTCGGGAAAAGTATCTTGTTATCTAACGTTCTTGGCCTTTTTAAGCGTGTGTAAAATTAGCCTTGACGATTTTAGGAAGCTAACAGCATCAGCAGGTCTTTTTATGTATGCATTATGAATATTTAAATAGGAAACAAATTTTCTTGCTCGTAATTCATTTGGTTCTATTCCTTTCGTCTACAAAATTTTTTCAGAGCCCATAGTTCTTAGATAGACGCAAAATTAAAATTTGCGACATCACCCAGTGTTTACTCAAGAATCACTTTGACGGTATGGAATTTATGATCTGCCTAAATTCAATTACTTTGATTTGGTTTCTCTGAGATAACCATGGAATCGAAAAAATGCTATTGCATAACCACATTGTTATCAGAGTCATACGTGAGGAGTCGATCAGTAAACCATTTCTCTAGGACAAAATAATAAATAAGAAAATATGTGAAGTAATTTGGTTACCGAAACCTGTATCTGGACCAGTTTACCATGTTATCTTCTGATACCAATCCTGGTCCTGTTAAAGCCTAAATGTAGTTCTGAAGGTCCTGAGTACAACAACGCTAGGATCGGGACTACTATACACATCACGAATTAAAAGCCACGTCTTGAGTCGGAAATTCAATCTGTTCTGCCATTTTCCTTCGAATTCAGTCATTTGTCGACAGATTTCAGATATTATCCTTATCGAAATGGTCAGCATGAGAAGTTTCACAAGATGCACTATGCGATGAGTTTTTGAAGAATGTCTTTATTTTTCTGTTCAAAGGTATTCTTGGAAGAATGAGAAAAAAAATGTATATTCAGATCTTAGAATGGCTATATTCTACTGATTAGGTACTTAGTAGGTTTTGTAGAGTAATATGCGCTTTACGAAACTGTATAGTTTGTTTTTGATTTACGATCAAAAGCACGAAGTGGTCTCAATCTAAGTTCTAAAATGATTTCTGGCTTAAGTTTGTAACCGTTTTTCAACTTTAGCATCTCCAAATGAGTTTCGATTGAGCTGAAACTTTGCAGGGATACATATGTTGGTACTAGAGATTGACGACTATCGTAGTCAGTATCAATTAATAATTATACCTGATCATAGTGCATATGGAGAGCTGTACTTTCTTTTTTCAGGTGTCGATAGTAGAATGATGCCAATCTAGAATTCTTGCCGGTTCTGAACTCGTTAGGCAGCTACCTATGACTTTCAATTGCTTCAGAGTAAAAAATAACAGAATGTTTCATCCCATTAATTACCGATTTCCAAACTGTTAGGTGAAGCTTCTTCATCATATCATTTCAAGTGTTTCATGAAAATATTCGCTAATATTCTTGAGAGAGTATTTACTGAATAATTATGTATCCAATAGCATTTCTCTATTGATGATAATCCATTCTTATTTTAGTATGGGCAGCCACTAACGGATAGGCATCTGCTGTTAATCAGTGGTAATAAATATTGTTTCCGATCTTATGATCATCGAAGTCTTGAGATAATTATAATTTATATTTCTTGAAAACTGAGTTATAATTAGTTTAAACAGTGTGATCAACTGAGACAAAACGATTAACAATATATTCCTTTTATGAGAGAAAAATAAAAGAAATTATAAAATAACTAAACAATGTCACGGGTGGCTTCGCTATTATTTTCTTTGTAGTATAGAAATTGAGCTAACCTTTGTATGATTCAATACGAATATTCCCCTGAGCCATCACAGTTCCGAAACGATAACTGATGTACTGATTCAATGCAAATATGAGCATACAAGGACCGAAGAGTACGATCTTATTTATGCTTTATCAAAAATCCGAGCGAAATCCTACGATTACTGTGAAAACTGGATCCGTATTTTAGTTGATTCAATCCAATGAACGTCAACGACGTATTCTACTTCAACTATTCGCAAAGTTCTTCTATATGAGATCTCGACTTGATCGATTTCTCTCCTATCATCTACGTAATATTCTACTGATTACGATTAGAATAATAACATTAATCGATTTCGATGCCATCGTTTTTTTTCTGATGTCAAATTATGTATCTCTTTAAAATTTCATCTCAGTCAAATCTCATTTGGTGATTCTAAAACTGAAAAACAGTTACAATTCTAAGCTAGAAACCGTTTTTGACCTTAAATTGAGATTACATCAAATTATTTGATTGGAAGATGAGGAACCCAATTTTGAGCTTCTTCGAGGAACCTATAATTTACAAAATAGAGCCAGTAGCTAATAATCAGAAAATAGTCATTTTAAGATCTGGAGACCAGTTTCTTTCTCTCAAATTCTCAAAAATATCATCTAACGAAAAATAAGTATGTTCTTTGGAAACTCACAGTATAGGCCATATTGAAAAAATTCTTGTACTGATGATTCTGATAAGACTTATCTCTGGAATCTTTCGACAAAGGACTGCGTTGGGAAGAAAATACTAAAAAACATCCATTTACCAGTGAAAGCAATGTTTCATAAGTATTTTCACAATAGCATGTCCATTTGTGCAACGATTCCAGAAATTCTTAACCGAAACCAAAAGCATAAAAGCCCATACGAGTTACACTATATCGAATCATTTTTAAAACGTTTGTATTTCTATGGTTGACTACTCATTGAAACACCTTTCTGATACATTAAACAAATACCATTCCAATGTCAAAATATATATTACTGAAACCAAGAGAAACCTGATTGATTTAGTGTTAATAGAAAGGGATTGAACAAGATACGTAATGCGACAAAATAGACATAGAAGAATTAGTTATAACTCTATCAACCCTAAGAGGACATTCCCGTTAAAAAATTAGTAAGTTTGAAGATCATGGCACGTCAGATTTTCAGAATTGCCTATTGATTATGATAAAATATGCTTTGATATAGCAATGCACTCATATTTTGACGTTGAAAATGAATTCGAAGTAATATATTCACTATCATCCACGACATCGGAATGGGAAAGAAAAAATTACAAAAATACGCGAAAACATTCACAGAGCATTATTTGTACTGAAAAATTGAATCAGCCTACCAAGCGATTTTCTTTTCAATCATATATAGAAAGAGGCAGTTTTTCACGAGCTATCTTTTGGTATGAAAATAATTTTGGGAGAGCACTGCTATGGTACATTTTTAGGGGAAAAACATGAAAAAATTTAAAGAAAATGGATAATTTTCGTCTATTTTTTCAGTGAAAAAACACATATTAGAGTCCATTTATATTTCGAAATCGCGTTCTATCATAGCGTACTTAATGAATTTAATCAAGACGCTTCAAATGATACTAAATAAGGGGATCTTCAATGGTGAAATATGTTTCTGTCGAGTGCAAAATCAATTTGTATAGAAATCGTCAAATTTTTACAAAAATATTTGACGGTGGGTTCAAAGATCTTTCTGTATCTCTGGATAGGAATCTCAGAAAGGCTTAAAAGTTTGGATTCAATAATAAATTTTCATGGGCTTTCGAGTGGTATAACTAATTTCATAAAGTAAAATTTGTCGTGCACTCGTCTATGTAGAGATTGGTCAGTTTTCTCATGGCCCGTCTCTTAACACTGAATGAAATCGGTCCGCTTCTGTTTTGCTCTTTTTTATTTTCTAAACAGCTTTCATAAATTTTTTTGAGTTTTTCGTCAGTCATTTTTGAACATAACGTATAGGCTGTGAAAAAGTAGCTTTTGGGCAAAATATGATCCATAGCAGTAACATCTGGCATATCAAACGAATTAAACAATTCAACTGTAGTTTATCAGTGCAGAGAAACATTGTTGAACTACATTATCCAAGAACAATGTATGAGTTTGTTCGCGTTAACTACCCAGTGAAAAATATTTGAGTAGAGCAATTAGGTTGGTTCTCAGCCAATCAGATTTGTGTATCCTACAGATCGAGATAATCTGAAAACTGGGATCTAGCACAAATTTTACTCTATTCTATTAGTTCTAACTTCTCTGAAAGTTTCAATCTTTACTGGTGGGCAGTTCAAGAGATATTCACAAAGGTGCTGCATTCAGCAAAAAATTCAGAAAATACATTTTTTTGCATAAAAGATTGGTCAATTTCAAGGCGGCTTGTGCATGTCCCAAGTTTATTTTTATACCAAGTTGTAGAGCCAAGTGTGGTCTTCAACGCCAGATGTGTCCACAAAACAGTTAGGGTTTGTCCTGGGAGAAAACCGAGGTCCAAAATCGACTTTTCAGCGAAAATAGATTTTTGTTACAAATGCCCTGAACGGATGCTCTACTCTAGAAAGCTCAAACTTACATCTTGAGTAGACATCATTAAAATGTGCTCATCTCCAAAGTTTCAAGTCCGTATCAATTTTTAATCAACAGATATGAATGACCAAAAATAGAAAAAAAAACCGATTTTTCAGTCCTGTAGTGAAATTCAAAAAATACCAGTGCCTCAACTTTTAGAGCTGAAATTTTCTACACATGTAGAACTTTGTTGGATATATGTATACAGCAAATTCCAGCTCAATCAAGTGATGCGTGGCTAAGATAGAGGGTGCCAAATATCACCGTTTGTAAAAGTAGCACTATATAATGCTTTTCGTAAAATTGAATAGAAAATGAACGGTTCAATATTTTTTACGTTGGCTTTCACAAAACCCATAAAACTCTTCCCTCTATCGTATATGTTAAAATGAGTGGAATCTGAGAACATCGATTGAGCTCCTCCGGTCGTGGCTTACGTGGAATGTCTCATACAAGAAAGTTTATTTGTGTTTTTCTTTATTCAATCTAAGTTTGTTTCCATGGTGATGACGAATAATTTTCTGCGTGAATTACAATTAGGTGCAAAAATAACAAAAAAGCAATGAAAAACTATCAACTATTTTTAATCAAGAAATCACATGAAGAGTATTATCAAAAACTTTCTTGTATCTGATTATTTCGTAACATATGCCAGAAAAGTTGACCAAACTACTGAACAAACATTAACGAATAGAACACTAGAAACGGAAACAATAGTCATAGTACATATATCTGCATTCGAATCAGTCTACGTACCGATGTTGTATTGGAACAAAATAAAAATTCGTTAATTGAATTATGGGCCATGTTAAATAATTCCCTTTCATGATAGTTAGAAAATCCTATTCAATACGTGGTTGGTATTAGTTTAAATTAAACGTCAAAACAACTTTCCACTAGACTTACTTGACGAAAACGATCTTTCGCTTCAGCCAATGACTTTCCACTTGCTAATGGAAGATAAAAAATAATGGCTGTATTGAGAAATGGTGCAGCAATACTCTATATTATGTAACAGAAGATATACAAAGTCTCCATCTCATTGTTATTTTTGTTATCAAAACAAATAGAACCTGATCAGTAAGCATCATTTTTAGAGGTTTAAACCTGACTCCAGCATAATATTTCTCTAATCCGTAATACCAATATCGAAGAAATGGTCCCTTATAAAGAAATAAGAAATGTAAATACATTAAGAATAATCAATATACCGCAAAAAAACAACCAAAGCCAGCAAAACGAGCGACACGAGGCCAATCAATATAGTTGAGTGTTCGTTTTTCGATCATCGTCTGTGAAATAATATTTCCCAAACCCATAGTGGCTCCTATGTTTTTAGATCCGATATATATTTGTTTCATGTTTTCATCATTCTATACCTGTTGTTAAGCTCATTGCTAACAAAGGATTCCGTACCACAAATGTATTATATTTTCTCAATATTGATATCATCTGTGAAAAGAATTTAAATACATTTATATTATAAATATAGTTTATTTTATAGAGTAATATAGACTGCTAAAAACTTTCAAATTCAACCGACAAGCAAGAGCGAATCTGTTGTCGACCAGCAAAACACAAAGAAAAAAGAATTCTCTTTATATGTGTTAATGATAATAAGACACGTATACCCATCAATGACTAGTGGACATAAAAGATAAGGATATTTATATTTACAATGGATTGAAAAACAAAACAAAAAATATTTCGTAACAAATGAATGTATTGCACGAAAAAGAAAAATATGAACTACATGGAATGCCCATATGCTCTTCTATCATTAAGAAGTTAATACTGGTGTACGCGATCGTTCTTGTTCTTCGAGGTATTGCGTTAATTGTGCACGTTTCTTTTTGCTTAAATGTGACATCATTGTTACCAATGCCATTCGTTGTTTTATTGTATACATCTAGACATGTATTGAAAAATGCATCGGCAGAAAAATATAAAAAATATCGAACTATGAATTTCATTTTACCGTATTATCTCTTATCCATTGATCAATTGATTGTTCAGGTAAATAATAAGCTTTAATATAATTTTCAACGAATTCTTTATGTGGTAAAGGTCTACAAGCAGACGTAATAAATTAGAGATGAGATATAAACACAGGTCATATTAAAAAGGAAATATGTATTCGATTTGTTGGAACTAGGACGATTGAATTCTCATTGAAAGTATTGAGTAAGATGTAATAATGATATTATTCGGCTATATGGTTATTTTAAATGAATAGTACATATATACATATTCATTTGAAGATTTGTTTAAATACTTAATAATCCGTCTATACGAGAACACTACCTTGTTTTATGTGGATACGAATAATATTATTTTGTTCTCCAAGTTTTCGAAATTATTGTTACTTTTTCAGCAATACATTATCAATAGATACTCGAAACAATGGATTGGATTCATCGTGATGATAAACATAATCAACATGAATTATCCTTTATGCACATAGAAGTACCAATGTCTAAGACAACAGTGTTATGAATAATCTTCAAAGGCGTAAAAACGATACAGAACATTGAAAAACGGTACCATAAGTTTTCATATGAAAAAAAAATGTAGAGGATTCATGTGACCAAGGACTACCGTTTTCTACTGAAGATAACTTCTCGTAACAGAGGATAACAGAGTTCGATGAAAATGAAGGCAATAATTCGCCATTTAAGATGCTAGTTTCAACAATCAGAATGATTCCCATGGGCAAATAATATCAGATTGACAACTGTCTTCTTTCGTGAATATGGTTCTTGTGAAATGGTTGTTACTATTAAGGGAACAACGCAAGCGATATGTTGCTCAATGAATAACAACTATGTTCATTAGTATGATTGGATGTAGAATTTATCTTTGGATAGGTTAAACCTAATAATCTAGGTAACAGCTGTTTTGCATACCTCTTTTCTATAGTATTTCGATAAAAGTCTAATAGTGTTTAAAATAACTTTTAAATTCACTGTGCTACGAGTATTACTCTAATACATACTTGAGATCTTCAATAATACGTTCTATTCGTCGCAGTAACTGTCGAAAATCAAGTTGCATCAATGCTCGACCTTCATTACTACACCTTTTTGCACTAGCATAACTATAATAAAAGTAACATAGACTATATTGTAATAGAAAAAGCAATCTAAGCAAACCCTTCCACCATTGTGTAAAAGATTTTATCTAATATTTGATCCCATATTGTTCTATAAACAGCTTGTGGAATGGTTAACAATTGATCATTAATATAAGCGAAACGATTGCGAAATGCTTGTAATTCATTTGACAGCATATCAACATAAACGTTATGTTGTGTGAAAATTTCTCCTATATCCCAATTAACTTTACTGATCATCAATGCAATCGACATATAATCGAGAACGTTTGCTGATACATTATGATAAATGGGAATACGTAATTCATGTGTTACTTGAATTGTTTGAGAATAGAATTGTGTTAAAAATGTATGACGATCAGATGATATCATTAATTTAAGATAAGGAAGAAGAAAGTCAAATTGTTCAGCAAGAAAAACAAGTGATTCAGCAGCAACAATACGTTGTGGAAGACCGTAAAGAACACTTGATGAACTGTTAATATCGACCAATGGTGAGAGATGAGCGGCGGCTATCTTTTCCTATTCATATAATATGTATACATTATATAAATAGATAAATGATGAAGAATGAAATTTTGAAGAAACGGTCTCATGCAAATATAAATCGTCATGTGAATACTATTCTGGCTATGTGTAAAAAGTTTCATATGAACTTGTATAATTCAATGTCATGTAAAAAGCATTTAACGAACAAATCAGATTCTCGACAAGAAAAAAAAAGAACAATCATATTTTTATCAACCACACATTGTCATCGTACTGATGTTTTTCATATTATTTTGGCTAAAATTCACATGCCAATACTACTAAATACTACGACGACATGATATCAAACTAAGCATGAATACTATTTGTTTTTTTCATTTAAGGATTTTCGTTCATTTCATCCATTTGCTTAGACTCATCATGTTTTGATAGCGAACTATTTCATAACAGCGTATTCGATTTCTACGATGACTTTCTAAAAATGGAAAAAAACAAAAATGAATCTCAGATTTCAAAAGGCTTCGTTCTTTGCAATTATGTTTGAGTAGAAAATTTTCGTTGAATCTAAATATTTCATACAAAACAAGAAATTGCTCTAAGAAATTCAAAAACAAAAGATTAATAAAAGAGTATCTTGCTCTATTGCTTACTTATGAAATACATGTGGCTCACGTGTCACAGATTATTATTGCTCACAGAAGTTTTCGCCGAACAAAAAAAAAACAGTAAAAAAATACTCTCATCAACAGAAATATATCTACAAATCTAAATTTCGATTTGTGCATTTAAACTACTCGAACATCCTCATATTTTTTATTTCTATCGAATTAGTTCATTCATAAAAATAATTAAAAATTGATCTTATAGATTTCTTAGAAAATAACAATCAGGTATTTTAATTCAAATCTCAATGCACTACTATCTAATCAGATTTTTAAAGACAAGTGATCGATTTCATCGAATTGAAAATCTTTTCTATGCTTGATTAATATTCAAATGTATATTTACATGTATTGCCGTTTCTGCATCATTCTAGAAAATAATAAATTAGATATGCAACGAATATTCTGTATCGTTCAACTAGATTTATTTTTTCTTACATTAGCAATTAAATTATCCTTGATTCTTTTGATTGTAAATCTTAATCGAGTACTTAAGGCATCTACTGGAATATCATTCTAGAATAAAATTCGAAAGAATCGTATTTTGATCAGTTACAAAGAAACACAAAACAAAAGATTTTACCATATCACAAGCAAATAAAGTGTAAACTGTGTAAAGATAATAATCAAAAAGTTGCGTCATACAGATGATAACATCAAATGCAATAGGTTTAAGCATTTCGATCATTTCCATGTATCGACCTTTATAATGAGAATCGAACCAATTCGTAGCATAGTGAAAGGTTTTTTTTAAAGAACAGTTTACTTACCAAATAATCTGGTTACATTTAACGTTGTATTTGTAACAATAGTTAATCCATGCTTTTCATCATGATCTTCATCATGATTACGATGATTCAAACCTTGTCGTCGTTCATTGTCATCATTCTCAATATTGGAATCATTTGACGAATTCGAATTCGATCGTGTTTTTCTTTCCTATCAAACAATATTTCTAAATATTCATTTGTAGAAATATTTTCTATTGACAAACATTATGTGTCGTTCCGTTGAGAATATTTCCATCGTCGACATCAATAGAATTCGTATCACTATATTGTGATGGTGAAGATGACATTGTTACTTGTGTTTGATCAAGATCAAATGGATGTTCACGTTCAGTGTATAGATATCGATCGAACAGATCAAGATCAGATTTTTGATTGAATGATGTCGAAGTAGTTAAATCCGATGCAAAGGATTGTGTTTCACGTAGAAATCGAAATTCCTGCAAATAAAATCCATTATCGTCTGTATGTCTAGTCTTGAACTCTTATTTTATCATTGACAAAATGAAAGACAGTGTCATATAAACAAGATATAGTTTCATTAGGAAGTTTTTAAAATGATGTGATCATTCTCCATCATAAATGACTTTTAAAAAAGTTCAATTTTCAAACAACAGTCTTTTATTGAATTTGATTACTCTATGCGCTTGTTCGGCACAGATTACACTAGAACTAGTTAGACTTTTAAAATCTCTTGCTTACGATTATATGAGAGAATTCAATGAGGTAACAATTCTTTCAAGAATCATATTCAGCATAAAACATTCTACAAAATGCATTCAAACATGTATTCAATTAGATTGGAATCTTCATTGAATCTCTCATTAATATCATTAGTCATAGAATTATTTACTGTGAAATATCCTCTATGGAATGATTTGAATATTCCTTCTGAATCATCGAATTGAAAGTAGAAGCTGTGTACCATCAGAATTGAGAAATAAGTATTGTAAAACGGAATGTCAGTGAGAGAATAAAATTATTTGATTGTCATATTTCATAGATGTTCAAAATTTGTATATCATCAGTAAGTAAACATCGAAAAACAGAATCCTCAAATTTGAATGTGTAGCATTTTCGGAAAAAAATGACGATTGTTACAACACTAAACTTCGAATTGTTTAAATTAATGAGTGAACCTATGTACTGCAGTGATAAAATTATCGTTTCAGTTCTTATTGGATTTATAAGCAAGTCTTCTTACAACTAGAAAATGCTCCAATAACATCATGGTCACCGAATATTGACGTTAAAATATGATTGTCTTCGTAAATTATCAAGCTGACGATCATTTCATAGATGACTGTGAAGATTTTTAAATCCTAACTTGAAAACATTAGTCAATGGAAAATACTCTATGATTAAGAAGTTCGATTTTTGAAGGAAACTCTTATTCGATGGTACATCTAAGGCCACTGAACACATGCTGAACATAGGATGTCTTTAGAATCTAATGTTGAACAGTTAGTAACTTAATAAGGAGCAGCATTTCATTCCAGGTGCACTTAGATACGAACCATACATAGATTTTAATTACTATTCTTACTCATGTTTCATGCTTAACTTCACAAGAGTTCAACTACGGGCCTATCAATTCTGGTTTGTATCTAGGTATTCAGAAGAATTTAATCTTCTGAATTCAATCAAAATTCACATGAGAATATCGTTGGATCGTATGTTCTTGTAACGTCATAGTTTAAAAATTGATGAACTATACAACAAGTTTTTGAATGAATCCAATTTATAATTCCAGGAACAAAAAATAGTATTCTATTTAAGAGAAATATAGATTTTTGACCAAGTATTTTTCGAACATCACTTTCAGACTTAATTCGTTTATCTTACATGCAATTGAGTTATGTGAAAAGTTGATTTGACTGGACACTGTTGCCATGTTTCATGTTCGAGAAACATTTTTAATTCATCTAAACGACCATTGTGATATGCACGAAAGTACACTACACTTTGTCGATGCATAGCTTCTTGAAGCATACTAGAATCACTTTGACAAAATTGTTCACCTATTTCCATGAGTCTAAATATAGTATGATATTACATGAGTATTGTCTGACGGAAAACATAATTTACAAATGAATGACGAGTACTTACCGATTAGTCACTTTGAGTACTTGTATAAATGCTTCAAATTTAAAATGTGTCATATTGTTTTCGAGAATAAATGTTTTCATTTTCTGTTGAATTTCATGCCATAAACGACTCGAGCCACTTTCAAGTTTTTGTAGAAGAAACTCTTGACTGGGTTCTGGCCTATCTTCTTTAATGGCTAAAATACGAACAGAACTGTATTGGTTTTAAACAGCAAAAACAAAATAAAACGACTGTACCTTCGTTTAATGAGGGATTTTTCTCATGCCAAAGCCAAGCTAATTTATAAGACTTAACTATTTGCCAAAAGCATACGTTGAGTTCATGTAAGCAACTATAGAAAGATTCCTCTGGTATCATCTAAACAAATCAATGATTCGGATTTTCTTCAAAATTCAATGACACACTGGTTCATGAGGGATGCACATCAATTGAAGATCTGAAAATGTTGAACATGGTGAGCGTAGTTTCTTTTTTGTTGAAGAAGAATCATCAAGTTTTCAATTTCAATATGAAATAAAGTAGCGTTCTAGTAAGAAGATTCTCTTGACTGATTTTCTGCGACTAAACTTCTTCGTAGTTGTTAAGAATAGTTTGGTACTATTACTTCTAGAGAAGAATTGTTGTCCGAATAAGAACTACAATGTCTGGTTAAATACGCTATAGTTCCAAGAAAACTACGTTTACTACGGGAAGGATTAAGGCATCATTCAACAAAAACACCTAAACTTATGTTAGCTTACTTCATGAATAAATTTTAAAAATTAACGAGTATACAAGAAGTTTTAGTTTATCTAGATTATTTCAAGAAAACCTGAAAAGAGTATAATCAAGGACATTGAAAAAGAAGAACCATCGATGGAAATAACCAAAGTTAGACGCATACATTCCCAGTTTCTACCATGACACGACTATTTAACAGAATATCATCAGATATACTGCCGTTGACTTTATTGTACGTCACAACAGATAATTACAAGAACGAATTGAATCTATTTTTACAAAAATTGTTATCGATTAAGAATATCTAAAGATATCAATCTATGCTTATGTTCAGAATGCTAGACTTACTCAAATACGTGTAAAAATTACCTTTGTTTGTATTATTAACATTCTTTTCTCTGTCTAAAATCACCCTTCAAAAAGACATACGGAATATCCAATATATTAGATAATGTAAGCACAAAATATGCTTAGAACGTGTGAACATTTTTGGTATAATTAGTATTGCAAATATTTGACACTTATCTTTGTTGATGGAAAACTTTCAGATTATTATAATTGATAAAATGCATTCAATGGACATGAGTGTCGAATTGCTATCGGACAGAATCATTGATAAGAACTACGCAAGTAAACGATCCGATGACAGTCAGTGTGTATGAAAGCAGTCAAATCTTGTAAACTCTACCGAACTTAGATCTTATTTCAACTAGTTAACTTACTTTGCATAAATCAACATAAGACGATAGACTTTGATCATGATTTGTTGCTCCAATAGTTTTCATTAATATTTCAAATGTACGTGTTTGTACAACATTCACAAAATGCATTTGTAATTGGTCCATAAATGTTAATGATTTTCCAAGTACACGATAAGCATTTAACAAACGTTGGTATGTATGAGGATTGAAATTCGAGCAAAGTCTTGCTAATGTTACATCAATCGATTCTTCAATAAAATCTAATGTATCCTGAAGTTTTGTTGAAAGATCTCTTGAAGAAGAAAGAGAAAATTTTTTTAAAAAAATTATAAAAAATACTCATATCAGTTTAGTATGCTTCGAAGATTAAAATACAGAAATCGGAATCATTCAAATTTCGTGGAAGATTTTTTAATATTCTAAGAAGTTCTAAAATTTGTTTTGATCATTTCATTCCTTGCTAAGATTCCCTGAAAATCAAAAAATAATTTTACCTTCCAATTACTTTGTCTTATGATTCATCTAATTCAGAGATACTACATTCTATTACTTTATCAATACATATGGGCAAACTAATCATACGATTCATATTAAAGTATGTGTCTATTGTTGAATAGTTATTAGACTATCAGATGAATGATTCAAAATGGAGAAGTGCTGATCACTTTTCAAATTCATGGAAATATATATATATATATATATACAAATAGAATTGAGTTTATTAATTTCGAGATTTTTGAATCTATAACCGTAGAATACATATACTTTAGTTAAAGGCCCGGTCATTTTCGTTATTAGTCGGATAAAGCCTACTTAGAGAATTGCAACTGTTTAATTATTAGTTTGCATTAATCATTTTTTTTCATAGAAAGAAAGTACATGAATTTTATGATGAAAATAACAACGAAATTTAATTAATATGTCTTTGTTGTTATTTACCCGATACATTGATATTCTTTATATTGAAGAACAGTATTTCCACATTGTGAACACAATTCAATTGCACCAACAAAATCTTCGTGCTAAATAGATTTGACCGGAAATGGCTTGTCTTCGAATGAATTTATCTTACCTTGACCATTTCTTTTAGTTTTTGATCGATACTATGCTAAATAAATCAAAAGTTAATTCGTTTGAGCGAATGAATTAAAACAAAACTACGAACTAATTTTTTTAATTTTTCAATACTTCGAAGAACATTCAACCACTGTTGTTTACGCATTGCATTTCTAATTAAACCTAAATTTTTTGTTGTGATTTGATATTGTGCACGACGAAGATTTCTATAAATTATCAAAGAAATTTTTCTCTTTCGTGCATGTGCATGATTCGAAATCATTTAACCAACCTTCGTGCTATGTGACATATTTCAATTGAACCTTCTAATGCACTTGTTAATACAGTAACACGTTGTAATTCTGCAGTATATGATGAACTATTTTCAAGAACTAATTTCGATACACGTTTTGATACCTATGTAAATTTAATTTTTAAAAAACAAAAGAAACATTCAAAAGTTTCAATGTTATTGTTTTCATTTTACTAACTGCAACTAGTTGCGTATTGAGACGATCTCGACGTTCTATCACATCAGAAAGGTTTAAGAATGGATTACCATCCAGCGATGAAAGTAATGCCTAAATAGAAAATATTTAAATGTTAAGACATGAAACACACAAGTATAGACACGTCGTTTCTCGCTTACTTGAAGTTCATATTCTTTTGGATCAAAATCATCTTCAATATAGTATTTATTTTCAATAGTATTTAATGTTTCACGGTCAGCTTTTTCGCTTACACTCAGAAATCCATGATCCTTAAAAGAAAAAAGGTAATCGTCAAATTATGAAGGAATATATTTTTTCCAGAATTTTAGCTCACCTTGAATGAATCAAACATGTTTCGTATCACTGTTTTGCATACTCAAATAATAAATACTAGAAAAAGAAAAGAAAAATATATGCGTATTCACATTGATATTCATTTTCTAATACACAAATACAATTATTCAGGATATGGAAGTTGAAGAGAAAACAAACATTTATTTTCAATGAACCACTCTTTCTCTATCTAATGCAATAAGCCAGAAAGGAAATGAATGCTGCAAGAAAACATTTTTCTACTTTATTACAAGTCTAGATTAAAAGAAAATTTTTCATTCGTGGATAATCCATCATCATCTTGTAATGCATAGGAAGAAAAATCTAGTATGACTGTGGCATCGATCTTTAGTAAACCATTTGATTGTTCATAATTTATTTCAATGTAGTACGTTACATCTAAAATAAAGACAACAGTTATATAGTCGCTTGAGTTTAATTGATATCCAATTCTATGATTGAGATATGAGTAAATTTGATTGTCTCATTTAATGCACACTGCTCATAATTTCGTTTTTGTTTCGAAATATATACTACGGATGAATTTCAAGTATGCAGGCATTTTCTTTTCGACTCGAAAAGAATAAATATCAATTGAGTGATTTTTTTCAAAGAAAAAAAATAACAAACTTTGTTTTATCGTTTTAATGAGAATTAGATAAGAAATTTCAAAGAACGAGCTGCATCAATAAATGAAAGTTGTTTGTTCTGTGTTATCTATCGCTAAATAAAAATAACACTTCAATGTACTTGTTGTCTTTTTATTTACGTTTTCAATATCTAAAACTTACATATCGTTTTGTTTATATTTACTCTTCAGAAGTATGAGTAGAATAAATGCTAATGATTTAAAGAATTTTGCACTATTATTGAATGAATCATACAAGGCTACTTCTGAAAAAGCTCGTAATCGTACTTCGGAAAGAAAATCATCTTGTCTCGGAATCTAGGGACAAAAATATTCAGATATATTTTAAATTAACGACTTTTAGAAGACTACATCGTCAAACATCAACATATTACACAAACATTTGCTTGAGTATTTTATATGCTTTGATTCATTCTTACTTAATCGATTTTTACGTAAAAATACTTAAGTAGGTCTTTTGGCACACAAGAACATAAGATCTACTACTGATAATGCTGAATAATTAAATCATGAAAACTTAGATGTTTATTTTTTTTCTCGATCAATCTATTCGAATCATTCGTTTGTGCATTCATCTGAGGCGATTATAATTCGCAAAATAACTTCTATGGATATTATTGGCATTGAAACAAGTCGCTTCAATAGAGACAACAGATCTATTGGCAATTGGTTTACTTTTGTGCATCCAATCTGGATGAATGTTGTTTTTAGAAATATCGTGTTCTTATGCTAAAAATGATAACTTCTTAATATATATATAAAGAGAGAGAGATTTTAATGTGTACCTCAAAAGTTAGACTCTGTGATAAAACCATTCAGTATTTCTAAAAAACCTTCAACAATGAAAAAGTGCCCATAATCATTACACATGAAAATATCACAAATTTTTCGATATCTAGTCTCTATCGCACATGGGATAATCCAATTAGGATTTAACACTAAGATAACATTTTCTTTATCCATTATTAAAACTTGAGAATCTATTCTGGCTCGATTATAAAAGAACTCTCATGTGAATTCCGATAAAGAAAACCTAGTTTCTCGAATCTAGCATAGGTTCGATAGAATTAAGATATCATCTAAATTAAAATTCGACATTAGCGTCCAATAGGTTATTTTCAGATAAGAGAGATCCTTCTCTAATTTATGCAAGGTTTCATTAAATTTTTCGTCCTCCCCCCTATGGATTGCTCGTAAGTACTAATTTTTTTTCACATCATTCTGCTGCTAGCTAGAAAAAATCTGACGTTACAGATTCAGATTTCATGTTCATTTCTAACATGATGAATTGCATAGATGCTGCCGATAATTCACTAACTATGAAGTTTTTTATGCACAATTTTGTTTTGCAGGATTTATGTGTTTTGAATAAGAAAAACTTTTGAAATTCAGTAGATGGGACGTCTTCTAAAGATCAAGCATGAATCGTTTCATTGACTTCATATTTCGTAGAATAAGTTATAGACTCATAGGAAATGACTGCATGATGTTTGGCATATCTTGATGGCAAACCCCATGAGATGAAATTTTAGTCCGGCTTTTTCTTTGGCGTAAAAATTTATGAGTAAGAATGAATTTACAACAATTTAATTGCTTTCTTACTATTCTATTTCTGAACATAGTACTAAAATAATCTATTCTTTAGAGAAAAAGATAATTCACACGTTAATTATAAGATATATAATACGTCAATAATCGACTTTAAGTTTTTCGAAATACTATAGAAATAACTGATTTCACTAATTTATCTTTCTATTGCATTCTGGAATGGTGGGTAAAGATAAATATGCTGAATTCGATAAAAGAAATCTTAATCAAACATTTGTTTTAAGACAGAAAACTATGATTAGACAATTCAATCGTATGTCAAGATTAACAAGTTTAGTCTTGTCGTAGTGAAATTTAAAAAGAAAAAAAGTGGCTGTTATGATAACGATGTCATCGAACTATCTTCATTTTCCAATGTTCGTAGAACTTATTCAAAGTAAAAAAAAAATACAATTCGTCTTAAGCATAAGACAAATTCAATAAAAATTAAGATAGTTACATGAATAGTAATTATCTAATTTTATTTCAATGACGAACGAACTACTATAAAGATGAATCTGATCTTAGCAAAACATTTATATTGCTCACCATTGATCGCAATTGTTGAAATGTTCAATTAAAAATATTATTAGTTGATAGATGATCAACCATAACCATACTGAATATTCTATCTTCTAAGACCATTTTCTTATACTTGCGCTTGTTATTGTCTTCTATTTCTATTGGTTCTAAGGTTTGACAAATAGGAAACAAGTGACTGTTGACCAACGCTAGCCCGCATCTATCATCAGACTTTCGTTTTCGACATGAATGACATAAATCACCATTAGAATCGAAAGAATTTTGTTTGTTTTGCAAATAAGATGAATAGATTAGGTTAATTAAAAACAAGTTGATTATGTAACAAATATAATTTGAAAAAAAAGCTACGTGATCGACATATTTTTATATGACGCAAAAAAATTATATTAGATTCTCTACATTGATTTTATAATCTTCTTGATCTTTTAGATAATTCGAATGTCATTTCATACTGTGTATTTAGCCGGGTTTGTCTTATATAACTATGGTGAAGGTATGAATTAGAAGTCATTGATATTCGTTGAATAGATTCAGACAATCATTCATTCGGTTCATCAAATGTGTACAACTCTGCTTCGATGGTTGAAAAATGCGAAGCTGATAGAAAGCCAAAGCACTTTTCTACATAAGACAGTCTGCTGATATTTTTATTCTCTGATTTCGAGTCGACTTCCTGTTGTTTTCGACGGAAAACAGTCGGAAGTCACTCGAACAACCCCGAGGTATGCAGACTCAGAGCAGAGCATGGCTTCCTCACTCCATCAAC
Organism: Rotaria macrura; assembly: GCA_900239685.1. Classification (NCBI taxonomy): domain Eukaryota; kingdom Metazoa; phylum Rotifera; class Eurotatoria; order Philodinida; family Philodinidae; genus Rotaria; species Rotaria macrura. The sequence goes on along the minus strand of OENT01000856.1, from coordinate 52,814 downwards.
TTCCGGATGGTTGTTGTACTTCTATGATATTTTTACGAATATCTTATATATGATAGACTTCGACTTTGAAAACAAATATTAAAAAACAATAGTCTGTCTTGTTTTATGATTGAATCATCAATAGTATTATTTCTGAATATGTCGTGAAAATCTATCGTGTACTTCTATTAGAGCAGTATCAATTCTTTACATATAATTATAGCGTTATGAATTTATGAGAATGAGGCTAAAATACAAATGATTTATTATTACACTATTCGAAAGTCTTCATCAAATTTTATTTACCGAATAAATTGTATATCCATCTTATTGACTAATATGGTTTCACTACAAAATCGACGTATTAAGTACTTCAATTTTCGTTTCATTTTCTCGTGAAGATCTTTATTTATTTACTTATTCTCATGCCTTTACTTGTACATAGAAGTTTGAACTTAGAAATATTCATAATTGTATTTCATAAACAAAGATCTGATATTATTTCATTTAGATAACGAAAATATAAAAGAAAAAAAATAATTCCACACATGCAACAATCATCTCTCAATCATAGGTATAGGTAATGATTAGATTAAATCCACTCATATCCTATTACAACCGTTGATATAATAAGATTCATTTTAGTGAAATAATTAAACGAGTTTGATAATTCCAAATAGAAACTCAATGCATATCTTAAATGATCTGAGTACAGTCTATTGTTTTACGTTGTTAACTGTTGTCTACTTCCGACCGGCTAATAAGTTGTTCTGAAAGCATCAATGTCATTTCGAACTCTTGAAAAACAAGATCCAATTTAAATATCTTGACAATTATGACTATATAAATATTATCAGTGTCAAAATAGAGTACTCTAGTCGCTTGCAGCATTTTCAGAGAAAAAGAAGCCCCTAAGATAAGTGCTGTAATTTTCCGTATACAAAGATAAAAACAAGTAGAAAATGAGCTGTTTTCCTATGACACCATACAGTTACAATTGTGAAGAAAACATTTCTCGTTTCATCCAATTATGTCTTATGTTTAATCTAGTTGAAAAAGATTTCTTTTCAGGTATCACTGTGGATGACTTTATCTACACGTTGTGCATGGACTAGAAGCTTTGATAGATCAAAGCTAAACATGCCACAGCATCTTCTAGTTGTCACGAGAATCTTTCTATCATAAAATTAGAACAAGAATATTCTTTCAAATACCTTTGACAAATACTCAAACTACTTAGTAAATGTGAAATATGTCTCAATTGAGTATACATTGACTTCGAACAAAACACACCAAAGCTTTGAGTCACGATGGAAGTAAATAATAGAACTCATTGTTGAATTACAATTAAATAGCATCGTAATTTATGCCATTCGATTTTCTTCTTTCTTTATCTCAAACTGTTCTATTTACTTTTTGATTTTTGTTTTAGATAAATACTTGAAACAAAACGAAATCCCGAATAAATGAGTATTCAATCGGATTCTTCCAGAATCGTCGATGACGAAAACTTAGCTTTACTCAATCCGGACAATGTATCCGATGCAAACATAACTATAGAATGTATGTATTTAAGTTTGTTTAGCAAATATCTATGTTACTCTTTTTTTACATTTCCTTTTAGCATCTATGTCATGGATTATGGCAGCCGGGCTTATTGTTAACGCAGCCATGGGTGTAAGCTGTCGATTAAATTTATAATTATAGAAAATTTTCTCTTTGAACTAGTAATTAACATAACTTGCCAACGAATACATTTCAATGGCACACAAAAGTTCTTAGTTACTTGCAATCAAATATGAGAGAGAGAGATCTAAGCGTAGGATGAAAGGAATACAAATGATTTTCTTCATGAATTTGATTTGATTAAGTATCGTAATGATCAGTTTTACTATGGATAGTTAACTACTGACTGATGTATACGTATATCTCATAGTTTCATAGAATATACTTAGAAGCCTTATATGATTTTATCCAGAAAACAAAAAAATCCTTTTGAACCATCAGTGCCTACCTCTAATAGATGAAATCATTTGTTGAACAACGGAAACGTCAAGGTTATGTTCAAAACTACTTGGATTACATTACGGATTATTATTGAATATCATATTTTTCACTGGGATCTATTACAAAATCTTTTAATTATTAAACAAAAAAGAGAAATTCATGATTAGATTTCAATGAATTTCGAACCAGCTACATGGATAAGTTTTTCCGCATATAGTTATATCAGTGAGTATTGGTCTTGTTCATTTAAAAGAAAATATTGAGAAGAATCAAATTTCACAGTTGACTTAGAAGAATCATTAATCATGAGAAAATTTTATTTATTTTTGAAAAACAACACATTAGATTGTTTGTTTTTTGCAATTATTAGGCTGGTCTTCTGAATGTAGCAAAAGCTTATGATGATGCTGGTGGTATATTTATTAGTTCCATTCTTCATGGAGTAATTATGTTCTTATGAATCTCAATTTTATTCTACATTTTTCATACATTAGATTGTTGTCATTTTGGTACTTGGTGCATATGCGATTTTATTTGTATGTTGTGATCGATCAATATCGACATATGAAACATTTGTTCTTATGAAATGTGGAAAACAATGGCAAAGAATTTGTTCTGTTTGCATTATACTATATATGTAAGAACGAAAAAAATAAAAATAAAAATTTGTAACTGTTAAGAAAATATGTCAATTTTAGGTATGGCTTAAGTATAACGTTTTTCATTATAATCGGAGATCAATTAGATCGATGTATGTAAGTGTAATAAACAATTTGAATTATCTTATTATTTCATATTTAGTTCTAACATTTTTCGATCCACTGTTTTGTCGACATTGGTATTTTAGTCGTCAATTTACAATACCAATTACATCATTATTGTTTATATTTCCATTATGTTTCTCCAAAACAATCAAATTTCTTCAAATTCCAAGGTATGCTGTGTAAAAATTCTTCACAGGAAAATAAAACATACCTCTTCTGGATGAAAAACTAGCCATATTTTTACGAGAATTCGGTTTCTCGACATAGCCTAGAAAGAAAAGGACGCTAGTTGCCGACAAATAATTTAATGGATAGCACGAAAATTGTTTTTTTGAATGTGGACACTATAGATTTTAAGTTTGCTTCTATCGATGCTAGTTTTCAATATAAATGAATAGGTTATTCTTTAGAGTCGAAATACAAATGTCGAATTTTTATTATTCGATGACTAGTACGCACGCTAAATATTTCCAAGACTATACAAAATGCAATAGGATTTAAATTCTATGAACCCAAAGACTGTAATGGTTATATAGGTTGTTTTAACTGACTGAATATACAGGTAAAAGCTATCGTTTTCAAGTTCACCTTCAATTTGAGTCTGTATTAGTTTATCTGTTACTAAAATTAGAATAAAAACAAGTATCTTGTACTATAACATGTCTGTTTGGGTAAGTATGGTTAGAATATTAGAAGCAAGTATCAAATCTTCTCATTTATACTTCAAGTAAGTCATATTCTTATCGAAATCAGTTACATCATTCAGTGTATGTTAATTGGTATGAATTAATTTTGCATCATTGTTATGTATATTTATGTTCTTCTAATATTCATGTTTTACGTTTTACAGTTATTCTTATGTTTATTCATGTGTTTTGACGGAAATAATTAAATTAAGTTACATGAGACGAACATTTCTTCGTGATTCGATTAAATATTTCGTTTCGTACGTTGACTCTTGTTGTAAGAAACAGTAATACTGATCTCAAAAGATTCGAATTATATCTCATAGGATCACGATTCACTTTACAGCAAGATCGCATGTATGAATTTTGGTATAGTTTTTTTTCAGAAAATTGACTCCGAAAACTTGAAGTCAGTATTGAAACTCATTTCTTTTTTTTTCTTGCTCTGTTTTTTTTCAATAACATATGATTCTGCATACATCATTGTACATAATTGAAAGATTATATTCCAAAAAGAAGCTAAAACAATTGTATTAATTGAGTTTACGTTTTCAAATTCATCGCTACTTATTTTTAAGGTAGACTGTGTATATCTTTCTGATGTATATGTCTATTTTAGTATGTTGGGAGTATTAGCCATTGTTTATGTTGTTATCATCGTACCTATTGAATATTTTATAAAACGACCAGTCGATGTTACGACTAAAACAAGGTAATCCATAAGTGATCGTTTCGGATTATCTAATATGTTTTTTATTGACGGTTTTGTTTTCAGTCCAGACTCGTGGACTGATATTTTCTTAGTTTTACCAACTATGTGTTTTTGCTATCAGGTTTGTTTGTGAAGTTTTTCTCCTATGTTTTCGAGATTTCAATTTAATTATAAGAATTTTTAGGCTCATGTAAATGCTGTACCTGTTTTTGTTTCATTAAAAACTCGTGCAGATTGTATCAAGGCAACGTTTGCCTCGACTATTATTCTTATCCTCAGCTATTGTTTAGTTGCTGTATGCGGTTATCTTACATTTGGTACTAAAGTTGATCATGATATTTTAATGTCCTATCAACCAATATCATCGATTGTACTTATTGCAATAATTATGGTTGCAATCAAAACTTACACAGCATATCCAGTAAATTTATTTTGTGGAAGGTAAACTATGATAAGGCATTGTCTGAATAGTTGGAAATATGTTTTACTTTTATTCATGAAATCAGAACAGCGATTGATTCTTTATCTAATGAACCAGCAGCATTACTAATTGCTACGGATCCTAATCTATCGACCAACCGTCGAATATTGATTGTTTGCCTTTGGTTCTTTTCAACATTGGCTGGTGCAGTTTTTCTACCAAATATATCCATTGCAATACACTATTTAGGTGCGCTTGCAGCTAGTTTCATATTTATATTTCCAGGTATAAAGGATTTCATGATTATTTTCTTTGTGTATGTTTTTATAATTGCAAAATTCTTTATTGTCCAGGTCTTTGCTTGTATTTTCATGTCGAAGAAAAATGGATCAATTCATGGGGAGATATTCTTTCAATATCCATCGCTATTTTCTATGTTGCTATTGGTGTATTCATTACTGTGCTAACATTACTTCAATCATTGATATATGATATAAGTGCTAAAACGACTAGTGCTACGAAGACATGTTAATACTGTATGCCTTTTTTAATGCTATCAATAAAATTCTATATGAATCCAGTCTTCGTTGTTTTGTTTCCCGTACAGGTTTCGTTTTCATAAATACCCTCGTTTAAAAATCAGTTCTGAGTTATGCCACTTACATTTAATTGTGATGGGTGATGACTGATAAGAAACGATTATTTATTTCAAAGAAGAAGAAACTTGAGTGATTTCTTTTCAGACCAATGAACAGGAACATGATAGAAGGGCACGGTATTTACTGTTACAAAGAGCGTACTGAGAATGGTCAATCTGTCAGATCATGTAGAGATTTGAATATTTTTTTAAACGGATTCCTAAATAGATTTTTAGAAAACAAATAACTTGTTTCTCTAGGTTGGTATGTTCATCGTGTCAAGCCATCGATATTGTAAGCTTATGTTTCTGCCATACAAACCCTGACGTTTTTAGATCAAGACTTCATCTGCTGAATTTTAAAACGTATGTTCGAAAAGTTGAATTCTAGAATTTTAAGCTGAAATATTTAAAATACTTTGATTAGCCGATGTTCTTTTGCTCCTGTATTTGCTGCTTCTTCCAATGGTAAAAGTCGTTACCTTTCTATCAGGTTCCTGCCAAAAGTTATTTTAAAAGACCTATATCTTCGTTTTTGACATGAATAATAAATACTTCGTATTACTAAGGTTCCTTTCTCTTCATGCAAACAAACTAATTTATATGTAACTAAATAGTAATGAAGTATAAAGTATTCTCTATGTAGCTTTAGGTTTTTCATCTTTAGAAATCAAAGTTTTTTAGAATCGAACATAATTAAAATATTTTAATAACTTAAAAAATTGATTAATATCGTTTTCATAGTTTTACTCAGAATATTATATTTGCAAAAACATGTTGAAAGTTTTCCTCGAGTATCAAAGAAACATATCAAAGCTTATATATATATATAAATATTGAACGTGATTCGTTTTTTGTGAATAGAAAAAAAAAGAGTATTGGCGCAAGTAACATTGATATTACTTTGTCTTCCTCTTAATCCTACTTTCACGGGAATAAAAGGAAAATAAAGACGATTTATTTCACACATTCCTGTTGACGTATTCAAAAGAAATATTTATCGAGATAATCGGATGAGATCGTTTACTCTTATATGGTTCATAAAGTAATATAGATGATATACGTAAATATTCCATCATATACTCAATACGTTATGAAACTGAGAACATCGAAGCAATTGTACTGTAATAGTCTACCAAACCACATATAAATCATACGGATCGATTAGATCAGATAGAATCAAACAAGTAACATCGACATGATTCTCCTATGGCGCAGACTAAATTTCATACTTTAGTGAGATACTATTATTTTCCCAACTGACTTGTAAGTCATATGCAATACATTGAGTTGACATTTGCTTTTCTGACGAAGTCATGTTCATCTATTTTTAGTGTATGATGTCATGAATAGCTAACTCAAATGAAATTTTCTCCTGTTCTTAATTCAACCAATGAACGATATATTTACTAACTTCTGTAGTACAAATAAAAAGTATTTGTATAGTAAATCAATTGTTATGAGTTCATGACAATTATAATTTCTATGCATAGATCTAGAGTTGTTGGTCGAATTAATTGTTAGTTGTTTTTTCTAGCAATATGACTACTTTTCTGTCTATTTAAATAGTCCAAAATTGAATGTTCGTGTTAGTTTAGACAGGTTTATACTTGGTTGTAGAACTGTACAAATAAAAATAATAGTATAATGAACATCAACAACTTCATGTTCCGATTCTGATTTCTAGAGACAAATTATTGGATATAAACAGTACGAGAAATTTTATAAAATTTGATTTCAATCATTTTTCTATTGTATCTTGGTCGAATTTTAGCGTCAGAATTCAGCGAAAGTCATAGTTGACATTGTGAGAAAAAGAATTACGGAACAAATTGTGGATAAAACTCGAAAGAAAACGTTCTGAAAGAAGGCACGTTGATTTTTTCTGTAAAAAATAGATTTTTTTTTATTTGTTATAACACATTTAATACTAGATAGTTCTTTGTAATGGTTCTGAACATGATATTCATATAAATCAGAAACTGTAGGCAACTTCTTGATCTAATAGAAAAATAATCAATATCAATAGCAAAAACTACTTTCAGTTGAGACACTCCATTAGAAAATATCAATAGAAATCAGTGTTCTTAGATAGAAAATTCGTAGATCGCGTGATGATCGATCTTATTTTCATGAAAAAGTCCCTCGATCCAAAGCTGGGGAAAATTTTCAGCAGAAGAGTACTCGAGTACAAACTGCAATCCAGTTAATGTGAGAATCGTCTCAATCACTTGTATCCGATCCTGAATCAACTGATTGATGCTTATTTTTGTTGTTATTGTTCTTATGTGATCTTCTAGAACGGAATAGAATAATTTGATCTATTGAACTACTAATTATAGAGAGTCTTTAGTAGAATATTCACTGTTGATAGAGTTGTCATTCAAATTTGATGTATGCCTATGGCAATGATGTTTATGTAGCCTATTATCGTACTTGTTTTTCTTCATAGAACTATATAAAATAGATAATTCTATCTTTTAATTCTAATAAAAATAAAGCTTATGACGACAAGAGATCTAGCATTACATGCACTGTTTTCAATTGCTATATAAAAACATGATTCGTCGCGATTTACTCGTTGTTTTGAGTTCATTTTGTAGATGGTATTTTTCAAAAATAATTTTGATTGAAACAGTTTAAAAGTTTCTCTATATTCGCCTGAAACAATTCTAATTTCTGAAGAATGTAGAATTTTCTTTTTTCTTTTAAATTTACCATTGAAGATAAAGTTCATTTCCTTTTGTGAGTGAATAGGTGCGAGGTTTTCAAAAAGCAATTTTATAAAATTAAAAGCAAAAGTATAAGAATAGAATTCAATTTTCTCTGTCGCTTCAAGTTTCTTATTTTATTTATTGATGAACTGTTTCGCCTGAAGTTATTTTTAAAAGAACTTTGCTTGAAAAAAACGTATCGTCTGTTGACATGAATCGAGTTTTCGAACGGCATAAAATACACGCTCTTGACAGTCAAACCGTATGTAGAAAGTTTTGAATAATCCAGTTTCAACTCAATGAAACTATCATGTTAATATTGCGAATGAATTTTAAGTTAGACTTCTCATATGAAACTCAATGACACTACTGTATGAATGCTTCTATGGTTTATTGTTCACGATTGGAATAACTTACTAATATAAGGCTTATAATAGTTCATCACACCTTCGATGGTGACCTCTGTGTACTGATAAGCTATTAGGGGTCGTAATAAGCCTTATATATTTTTCTTTAATGAATAGATAAATGGATTCATTACGATGATGAATAGTACTGTGTTTAGCTTTTGAGAATGATGAATATAAATCCAGGATCATCTCTTACGTATGAAGAATGATGATAGAAAGAAGCACTTAGTCTGTTGAATGAAAAATTTCTTAGCTTATTTTCAATAGAATACACTATAGATGGATGAGACAATAGAGAATGCTCGAGATAGAGTATACTTAATAAGTTCATACTTCATCTTGAATCGTTAGGATTTCTTTCAGTGTTTATTTGAAATAGAGTAATTTATCTTGAACAAGAAAAAGACTTTCAATTGTTGTTTGTGATTTGCTATTGATTTAAATTATTTGTTCGAATCCACATGTCAAAATCAGTTGTATGCCTTGTTGAATATGTTCAAGTTGATGATGTTGTTATATTTCTCACAGGATCATACATAAGCATAGCCCTTGGTTGATTTCGTTCGTGTTTAAATGTAACATAATGTAAATGTCGTCCACGATGACTTGGCGTACTTGTACGAATTACATAAGAATGTTTTTTACGATTCGCTGATATGCGTTCACTGTTATGCCGGCAATATTTTGAGTTTATTGGAAAGTTTAGTTGATCATTAAAATATAACAAATGTTTTGATCTTCTAAAGTTGATATCGTTCACAGAAAAGCGTTCACGACCTTTGATTCGTTTATAATTTGTATGCAAATTAATTAAGGATTCCGAACGATAAGAATATGGATGAAGATGACGTTGATTCTGTATTGATTCATCCAAAGATTTTTTTCTCACATGGTCCCAGTTTTCATGACTTGTTCGATTGTCTACTTGTCGAAGAAGATGACTTGACCTTCGTTGACAATCACAAGAGTTGCCTTGTGTTATCTACAATTTTAAAAAATAAACATGCGTGAGAAAGATTCTCTATTTTGTCTTGTATTTCATTTGAAAATATCCTTCCTTTCTGTCTTCCTTCCGTTTCTTCGATCCCATCTGATAATAATGTGTAAAGAAAAGATTCATCATATAGACTCATGATGAGGAGATTTGCAATGTCAAATACTTACGTCAATCTGTTGTGAAATTTGTTGCATGTTTCGAATAGATGAATTCGATTGTCGAAACGATGGATGACTAGGTGTACGTAGAATTGAACTTGGAGTTGTTTTTAAATGATAAAAGAACCGTGTCAATTCTCGACGAAATCTTCGATTGAAGTATGTAAAAATGAAAAAGTTCACCTTAATAAAAAAAAATGAGAATAGTCACAAAATTGGAATTATTAATCATTAATAGACAAAAGTCTTTTCGTCTTACAGCACTATTAACAAATATTAAAAAGTTTGATATATCATAAAAAATATATAATATTGGGTGATTCCGATAAAACATATAAAGATAATGAAGAATCGATGCCGGAACTTGACATACTATAAATAATCCAATTAGGCATATGACAGAGCGTGTTATTGTACTTTCACGGTGTCGTGATGTGCTTGTTTCGTGTTTTAGACGTAAACTCTGTACATGTAATGATGTAAAATGTTTGAGAAAATTAGAACTTGCATTAATACTTCGAATAAGCTCAATATTAAAATAGGATAACATCAGTAATGGTAATATACTTTGAAAAATACTGTAAAGAACTAGAGAGAAAAAGAAAATAGAATAATCGATAGGAGAAAATAGAATCGAAAAATAAGTCGATTTTTCTTACTGAGATGCACAATATAATGATAAAGACGATTATCAAGTACTTTATTCGCAATAACTAAATGATCAACGTATTCGGTAAGATTTCCGACGATGGTTAATGTTTCACGTTGTACTTCAGTTTTATATTCAAAAAATCTCGGTAGTGAATAGATAAAACCGAAGCCATAAATTGCAAGAACAATATAGCTAAACAGTAATAAAATACTCATTTCCTCTCGAATGCCTATTCATTATCAACAACATATGAGGACGCACGCTTGACAGTGAGAGATAGAAAGAGTTAGAATTGCTTGGAAATTTTATTTTTACAATTGAATATGAGGTTTTTGTTACATTTTCATCAATTTTACAGTATTGACTTCAGATATTAATTTATAACAGATAGAAAAACATATCAGTGGAATCTTACCAAGCTCGTTTTGAACTGTATGTATAATGTAGTATTGGCCATTTGATAGCAAACCATCGATCAATAGCAAAACCGATTGTTATCCAGACACTGGTAAATTGAAACCAAATAATACAAGGATAAACATATGGAAACATATGTTTATGAAGACGTGATGAATAAAATGATTCGCTTTGTTGCTTCGGATGAATTGAAGCATTGATTGCAATAGCAAGACCCATTAATAATAGACAACTATCACTAATACTTAAGCTCGCTAAATATGTTGATACAGTACTACGCTATTGAGAAAAAAGAAAAACAATATAGAATTTATTATGTGTGCAATTTTCTTAATTTAAGCAATGTATCAAACAAACCATATGACGACGTGTAAATATATATACTGAGCATAGAGCCAGAACAAGTCCAATCGAGCATAAGACTGTACCTATCATACAATAAATATAGGTCACGTATGAAATTTCGATTGAAACTCTTCTTCTTACCAACATAGCCAAATAAATAATGGGTAAATAACATAAGCCACATGATAACTAAATTACGCGCTCATCTATGTTCACTGTGAGATAGTGTATAATGACGCACTAGAAAATTGTAATAATGAAAGATGCCATAGAATGACTACTACTTTTTATTATACGACTCGAAGAGAAGATAGCTACTCACTTTTCTCGATGATAAAATTATAATCTCTATTTTTCTTTCTCTTATAAATGATTATGTCTTTGTTTCTCGCATGCCATATCTATATATCTAGATATATATATATGCAATGCTTAGTATACGGAATAAGTTTTTTCTACAATAGAATGCAGTTCAGACGAATGACATCATTACACACTAGTACTTTAGACAGTCGATGACAAATAACATAGAAAAAGAAGTCTCTATTAAATCATCGAGCGTCGGCGCAAATAGATTATTATCTCCTGAAAACTTTTTTTCTTCTGTTTATGACTTAACTTTTAAACAATATCATTATATATCTATCAATTAGGGTAGCTATGCAATATGCATTCATGACATATTAAGAAAGTAGCGAGGAAACGGAAAGGATTAAAATGTTGAGTAGACAGTTTTCGGTACTTTGAATAATTATCTGAATATAAGTAGCTAAACAATGCCGAAGAAGAAAAAAAACCTATGGTCTGCAGATCATATTAATAGATGTGATGATGAGAAAAAAGAAATGGGAGATGTTTTCATCTTACTTCAGCTATTTCATATAGGATAAAATAATTTATTACATGCTCGGGGATAAAAAAAAACGGAAAAAATCGTTGGTCTCACTGGTTATAATTGAATTACGTTTGGTTTTCTATAATGAAAATTTCAACTTATATCAAATATTTTTCTATCAAAAATTCGTTCAGGTGCAATTTCTTTTTATAGCATAAATGTTAACATAGTCAATCTGTAGCTGACCCGAATAGAGTTATTCAGTATCAAAAAATGCAAAATAACATGGAAGGTTTTTAAAAAAACCTCCACAACTAATGTGATGAATGTGAAACAAATAAGAAAATGTATCGAGGATGTGCAATGTTAAATTAAGTGAACTTATTCAAAGAAATAGTCAAGAGAAAAGAATCCTCTTTTAATGAACATCAACGAACATTTCCTTGAATATATATTTTAATGATAAATTTTTAAATGATTCTTCCAAGGATGACTACCACTATTGATTCGTGAATGACGTAGATCATTATTTATTTGACGAAATACAGATGAAATATGTTGATGATTATCATATTGAATTTTATTGAATGATGATCCTAAAATAGAAGAGATTCAAAATTAGTTCAGTTGTGCTTTGAATGACATTCGCTTTTTGTTGCTTTTCAACTGATAGAATGATCATTAAGGATTATAACATATTCAATTAAATATTCTTTAGGGATATCAAAAAGAAAGACATATACACTGATTATTAAAATTAGAGATGTGATATAGGCATTATGAATAACACATTCATTTCTAGACAATGCTGCTAGGTTTTTAGTTGTCAAAAGGATTGTGTTACTGTATTATCTTATGATATGGAATATATTGATTCTAATGAAATTTAGCTGTGATGATCTATATGAAACCCTAGGCAAATGACTATGTTTTTGAAGCAAACCCTATATTAGTTGTTGAAGTCGTACGTTGGCTGATAAATGAATTTTAATTTCAGAACGAATACATGAGTCAGATTTATTAAATCAAGCTTTCCAGTCAAGTCACAAACTAATAAATATCCAAATAAGAAATCTGTTATTCGTACTAGTAGTTACACTTTCATTGTGTGACTACAAGTTAAGCAGATATTTATATCAATCTGGAATATTTTCAGACAGAATATTGTTATACATGATTGAAAATCGCAAATTATTCAATAGACATGAAAAACGCTCTCTTCGGAAATTTAAGATTATCATGACGAGCATAGCTTTCTCTATCCATGCCATTAGGATTCAGGAATAAATTTGGACAAGGAACACAAGTTATTGCTTTTTATTTATTTTTAGATAGACATTAAACATGAGCATTGAAGTTCATCTTAAAATGAACTGCTCTTACACTCACGATCTTATTCGCACTGTACTCGAAGAGGAAAATGGCTTATTTAATCTAGTTAATTCCTCAAACTCAAATGGCAATAATGTACTTTATTGGCTTGAATATGAAGATATCGATTTTGATATGCTCTATCGGCAAGCAAAAGAATCGAATAGTAAAAAAATTCTAGCGAATTCATACTGTATACGTAAAGGTCTTTTACGTAAAGCTAATTTTGCATGTTTTATTCAAAAATATCTGTCAAAAGTAAAGAAAATTATTTATTTTTAAACTAAACATTTGTCTATGTTCATTAGAAACCTGATTCAATTTTACGTAATCATTATCCTGAAACTCATATACTTGATCTAGCACATCCTGATTATCTTGATGAAGCACTTAATGAAGCATTCGAATTGCGAGATATGCTCGAAAAGAATACGCAAGAAAATGTTCAACCAATTCCATTTATTCTTAAAGCATCAATTCTAGATAAAGCAAGTGAATTATTTATTTTCTATAGTCAAAAAGAGTTAGAAGAATTCTTCACAAGTAAATATAATGATGACGATGACAATGATGATGACATTTCTAACGTACGGGAATGGATTGTTCAGCGTTATATAGAAAACCCGAAACTTCTTTCAATATATGGAAATCGAAAATTTCATTTGCGTGTCTATGTTATCGCTGAAAGAAATCTTCGCGTTTATGTATATGATGGTATATTAGCTTTATTTGCATCATTATCATATACTAATGATAATGGTGGTGATAACAATCAATCATTCGATCGTCTTCGTCATATAACAAATACATGCGCACAAATCGGTTCAGTATTAAATGAGGATGATTTAGTAAAAGAATTTTTTACATTGGAAGATATTAATGATGATATACGTTCAGATATTTTCGAACAAATCAAATCAATAATTAAAGATATTTTTACTGGTCTTCATAATGAAATAACTATATTTCAAGCATTGAAAAATGCCTTTGAAATCTATGGATTTGATTTTCTTATCGATGAAAATAATCAAGTTTATTTTCTTGAAGCCAATGCTTATCCAGATTTTAAACAAACAGGAAATTTACTAAGTATATTAATAAAAGAATTATTTCAAAATTTGATTCAACATATTATTTTACCATATTTCGGTCATGAGCAAACAAATAAAATAACTCAACGTCAATTTCATCTTGTTTATGATAAACAAAAGACTATTTAAAGAATAATGCAAGTTTTCTGCTTTTTTGTTTTTGGTTTTGGTTTTATGTTTTCTTTTTTCGTTTGTTTATTATCTTTCAATAAAGATTTCTTCGGAACTGTTTTCGTTTTGAAATTTATGTTCGTTTTCGATCGAGATGATCCTACAAAATGAAAGATATCAGCGATTCATTGTAACCCAGGGAAGATATGCGTATGAAAAAAGAAACCATGAACTCTTTTTCTAGTGTACATCTAATCAAAGAACATTAGTTAAGTGATAACGACTGACCTTTCTCAGGCGATCTTGAAGTTTGCGTGATATTGCCGTTTTTCGTTTGTGGACTCTTGATATTACGGTTTTTTGTTGTTTTTAAAGTGTCAACGAATTTTTTGGGTTTAAGTTGTAGTAATTCAGTGGAAGGTATTGGAAGGAATTCTTCTTTATTTCTTGGCGATGTTAAACTTGCAGATCTTTCGGAAATCCACGATTGGGATGATGGATTGATATTTGGTGAATTAGTCTGTAGAAAACAACAATGTTGATATCGACTTTATTTATTCAAAAAGAAAATTTATTAATAATATGGATTACTGAAGATGATAAGATTAGGGTTGTTTGGAGATTATTTGAATTCGATATAAAGCATCAGCCTTAGCATAATAGAATCATGAAAACAAAGAATCAGGTAGATTGTCAGATTTCTTGGAGAAAGAAATATAGATTTCTCACTCAAAACAATGATGATGAAAAAATTTTCTTTTCTTGTTTCATAAAACGAACTCGATAAAACTGTCTGAATATGGAATGCTTAGAGTAGTTCGAATAATATCTATTATAGAAAATATCTAAAGCTTCACGAAATATGATCGATACAAAGCAGAAATATTGAAACCCACATAGTCATTGTAGATTTTTTCTACTTCGTCAATTTACTGCATCTATGTACAATATTGAAATAAAGTCAGTTAAACACTTATTTGAATAGACAAATTTACTTTCAACAACAACTTTCGAAGGTGAACACGATTGTTCATTTAGCAAACATAAGATTTCTAGAAAACTTAAACCAAAACTGTTCATTTATTAGAATTGATAATTATAGTTCTGTTTGAATTATACAGAATTTATATTTCAATCAACTTCTTCAGCTTTTCACTGAAAACATATATTGGCAAATTTGAGTAACTTTGTTAATGAAAATCATTGTAACGTATAATGATTAAAGTAGAGAACATGTCTCTTCTATTATTCTCTACCAATGCACTATCTCTAAAACTCTCAATTCGACTGGCAAACCAATTAACGGAAATAATGTCGAGGAAAAAACGGGAAAATTCAGATATGAAAACAGTAAAACTCAAACCTCAATATTTGACGGTTGGGAGACTCTTCGTGTTAAAAAATCAATTAAAATGGAAAAATATAAAAGCAATCGAATCAGTGTCGAACAATATCCTATTTCCTCGGAATACTCATTCACACATCATAACTCGAAGAGTTTACTCTTACTTCTCATTTGGAGAAATCGAACTTAATGTCAAGCAGCGATTGAATAAAAACAAACATCTAGAACGACCAAGAATTAATACTAATCATTCATTACACTCAGTATCAAAAGACAGCAGAAATACACGAAGCAAAAGATATCAACTTCTACCTTTTAAAATTACAGTTGAAGATCGGCAACAACAACGGGAAATACTAGTATTAAATGAATAGGTTGAGAACAAAAATATTTTCAACATTACTACTGCTTCCTATTCTAAATATATTCCATCAAAATGAATACTATTGATCTTTGCCAATCACTCAGTGGGGTATGAAATAATGTAAGAGGAAAGCGGCTTGTCTCCGTCTAATGTGTAATTCGGTATTCCCGGTTGGCTTCCTCCATCGAATTTCACCATGAATATTTTGAACTTGTTAATCGCATTCCTTGTGAACACAGCATTAATACAACTCAGTGTCTCATAACAGAACGTTATGCATCAACTAACAAACAGTGGAACCAAAGAAGGCGGAGTCATTACGCTTGAGGAGACGGGCTCAGTTACGTTGAAAATACTTTATAGGTCTTATCCTCAGTTGACATTCAATTGGTAAGAGCTCTTTGAAGAGGAATTTGCTCATGTCTATCTGAATAGTACATACCGCCAGATGTTACAGTGCTGATGTACAGTATTGCATTTATTTTCAAATATCTTAATGCATTACTATTAGTGGCTTATTGATAGACAAGAATATTCAACCGATTCAACTGCACTGTAGCATTTGTGTACTGGTGCACTATAAAAGTTTTTCTCCGCTTCAGTTTCCTGAAAGATTTTGAAATAATAAACAAGAGGTAAACCTTTGACAAACCAAGTGTATGCTGCAAAATGTTAATGAACATTTGTATTAAAATAAAAATTCAGATGTAGTAGCTAAAACTCATGCAGTTAGTGCCATTATTTCAGCCATATTATCAATTAATATAATTGAAATTAATAGCTTACGTTTACAATATGAAACAAACACATCGGCTAATCATTTTCCTATTATTAACTTAGAAATGAATTGTGATATAAAAAGTGTCAAAAGATTGGATGACTATGAAATAAAATTAATGTGTAATAGGTATGAAAATTTATATTCTGTGAATTCAGTTATCTAATACATTTATGTGTGATACTTGCGACAACAACGGCTAAGAAAAGTTAACATTCTTTTATTTTACTTCTGATGATCATGCGAGAACAAGTTTCGAATGTCCCCTAAATTAAAATCATTCTACCACTTATGAGTGGAACACGTATCTTTTCTAATAGTCAAGCTACTATTAGAATAAGAATTGCTGTTAGTTATCACAGTGAAGTTCGATCCATTGTTCAAAAAAGATTTATTAATATTGACAGCATTCGATATCTAATAATGCCTCATGAGCCACTTAATCTTCAAATAAAAACACTTTGTGCATAATCTACATAACTATGAAAATGAACTGAAAACTTAAAAACATGAAGAAATTCATCCTTACAACCGAGTGTACTCTCATCCTATCCAACACTCAACTTGTGCAACTTTTAATATGGTTGGAGTATCTGAATTTCGAGTAAAAATATCTTATCGAAAACAGCGACAACAGATCATAAAATGAATAGCCATATCTACTACTTTCTATTATTTTCGTAGCCTGCGAAACAATGTTCTCACACTTTAAAAACTATATCAACACACATCAGTTGAAATTTTTCAAATAGTAGAAATTCCTCGATAGCCATTACACCAGTACTCTGATTAGGCGCCTGTTCTTACTATTAAAACGCTTCAAGACGAAAATAAGTATATTACAAGATATTCTTTTAGAACGAAAGATTCAACTTGAACACCAATGTGCAACAACTCAGAGATGGACAACTCAGAGGTTTTTGAGACTCAGGTCAAGTTATTCATCGCTATTAAATTTTTCAATTCCTATCAAGTCAAGTCAAGTCACGGTCGCTCTCAAGTTCTCAAGTCAGTTTCGACTTGACTTACTCATCTCTATAGCAGCTACAGAAAAACAGCTCATATCCCATCATGTGATTAACACTCAAGTTCATCCTTACCAAAGAACCATATCAGAATTATTTGTCAATATTTATGATGATTCATTAGCTAAAGAAGATGTCTCCAATCGACTTATAAACTACGAGAACTTTCCAATCTTGGTCAAATATAATCGTTACTGTAAATTCACACATGTCGCATTCATCGCCACCACAACATTTACTTAGTGCACGCACATTATTAAACCCCTACTCATCATTACCATCTCCAAACAGTCAATCACAAAACATCCAATTAACTCAACCATCCCAACAATCAAATATCAGGTCAATGCTATCTTCCTCACACGCTATTTTTCTTTGATGGATGTAACTACAGCAGAATTTTATCTTTCAATTGACATTTTTTGTAATCAATTGTTGTGTCATGAAAATTGATTTTTTATTGTTCTCTTCCTTATCAACTACTCATAAAGTTCAGAATGCTCTAACAATAGTTGATGAGGAGTCGAGAGGCGGGGGAGGGATTTTCCTTTCACTATCAAAACTTATCAAAAACTGGTCAACTGACCACGTTACAAAATCACCTGAACATTTTACCATCTGTTTCTTATTCTATAGCATCATTAATTTATTCAATCATTTTGAAGATTTTAGTGAATTCATACACGATTATGTGGAAACGAACTGGTCTTTATTTCAACGATCAAATCAATCATCGACTCGCTAATTTTTTTTTCTAATTACATTACATTATCTATTATCAACATGAATCCGATAAATTCGGTCGAATTTCTTTAGCCATTGCTCACGAAATCCTTCATCGAATTGTGTCTCAATTGAGCCAGGTCGAGAATTTAATTGTTGTTGATTTCTTCAATAAAAGCCAACGATATATTATCTCAAGTTCCTATCCACCACGGTATAAAATTTTGCCCACAAATAACGCTAATCATTTGCATAAATTTAATAAAAATGTAGTTCTCACTGTTGACCTGAATGTAAGACATCCATATTAAGCATTATGGATAACTATCAACTAAACGAGTTGATTCATATGACTAAGAACTTGAAAGTTTGTAATTCTTCTCAACCAACATCAACTCGATCTCAAGATCTTATTAATGTCGCTCTCATAGTTCCATATTCATTATCATCAGAAACTACTCACAGCGATCAAACAATGCAAATTACCGATTATTATGCTGTCTGTTGAAAAATTATGTCAATTTTTTCTCGACAATACAGATTTCTATGAAGTGATAAACATTGACTGTAAGATTATCAGCTACATTTTAGACCAGCTACATACGTTTTCCTTTAACTTAGCCGAAACTATGAAACACAGTCCAAGTGATTGTGTTTGCATTTATGAGCAAGTTCTTGCTGCATTACAACAAAGATGTGCTAGTTAGTATATTATTCAAAAATGTCAACAAAGTCTCCGTGAGCATTTAGTAAACATAATCGAAATACAGACGTAAAATACTTCATCATTATTGATTAATGGAACTTCCAGAATACCTGACTTTGCTTTCTCAATGAATGGCTAAGCACTTAAGAGAGATCAATAACAACAGTTTTGCTTCTAGTTCGAGTTAAAGAATAATGAACGTTGTCGGCAGTATATTCGAACTAGTTTGAACAACCGAAGACTTCTTACTCAAGAATTATTTTGCATAACATAGACGATTCAATATTAACAACACCTAATTATATTATTCAACATTCTTTTGGACCTTATTCAACATAGTTCACAGACATTGAAACCTCTTTTCAAAGTCAAGAAGTTAATAGTTAATGAATTTAAAGTATCAGCATCCGAGAATCTATTAGCAGTTCCATCCTAACTCTTCTCATTTCAAATTACTTATTTCATTCAGTCAGTTCGTCATCTTAAAATCAAAACATAAAATGGAAATCAAAAGGTTTTAATAAGAATCTCAAAACCAATCCCAACGTTTCACAACTGCCGTATTCTTCAAATTTTTTATCATTCCCTTCATACGAACCTATATTCTCATCACTGTAAATTCACAAAAACGATATACCATTACCGAAAGAAAATTCAACAGTTTCACCTATCGATAGACAATGATTCATATCACTCTTATTGTGTTTAAGTAAAGTGTACGAAAGACGTTTTCCTATCTATCTTCTTCGGTGGATCGAAAACAATGGTATTACTCTACCAGAATAATCTGGTTTTAGAAAAAGCAAATTGCACCAGAACACGCATAATACAATGTCTGCAGGATATTATAACTCATCTTCTTCAATATACAGTTTCACTTGTACTGTACATTGATTTTACGAAAGCCATCGATCAATTTCGGTATCAAAGCTTAGTTTTTAAATTGTACAGAATGAATCGCCCTAAAAAATGAGTTGTCTAGTCACAATCGAATGCGTGAAAAATCGGAGCTGTACTTTTGAGCTCAACGAACTTACTTCAAGTATCTTTAAGAACATTGACAAAATAGTTCCGCAAAGTTCATCTCTTAGGGCAGTTTTATTTTTTTCTATTTCATTGCAAACTATTTCGAGAAATTTGTAACTGAAAATCATACTCATTTGTACACTGATAATCTTGTTGAGATAACCATAGCTTCTCTTTGATGGAAAGGTCATATCTATTCAAAGAAAACATCCAAAAACTCGATCAGCGAGCCTTAAACGAACTTCAAACTTATGCAGATAAATAGAAATAACCGATTAACGATACTGAAACACAGTGGGTAGTGGATTCATTGACGTGCAACATTTCCATTTCTCACCTTTAAGTTCAATCGTTCATGTGTCTAACGTACGAGTGTCTTGAAATATTTGCTTGCCTACGACGATACGATGATAAACGATTATCTATCCAGAAACACTTTTAAAAAATGCTCCAGCAACTTCAGACAAGCTTGACTATATTAAAACGTCTCAACTGATCTCATTCATCCTTGTTGCAAGCATGCACACTTGTTTACAACGCAATTACTTTGCAGCATTTAGGACTTCTCTATACAATTGCGTCTTTATTATCATATAAATCTATCAAAACCATCGAAGGAACAAAGACGCACGTCTATCAATTAATTCATAATTGGTCCGACGCATCTCATAACGAAATTCATAGCCTATCCACCTTTCAAATAGCAGTGACATGCTTCCAACGATTCTTATGTTGCTTCATAGACGAAGCAGTGACTATCACGCTGACTTTTTCGAACATCATACATTCTTATAAAAGCGCTGCCTATGTATTTGCAACTTTATACGGATGAAGTTCATTGTATTGTTATGAACTACCTTGTAGTTGATCGAGTAACTGTGTATGACAATGGAGTAATTCAGCTGATGCTGAACACAAAACATATTATTTGCATCACCTAGAAAACTTTCTCTCCTTGGATTTTTCTTAACATTATTTTCTTCCATACAATAACTAATTTTCTCTACTACACTTACAACTGTGCTTCGCTTACATCTTTCACGAGCGCGTAAACATCGAGATCAATGACCTATTTTTCTAAATTTCATACAGAGTTTTCTTCCTAATAAAGTAATAACACTTATAAGTATCAACAATGATCTGTTCATAAATGCAATAAGTATTGGTGCTAGCCAATCATCTTTGTTCAAGAGAGGGTATTTTCATGCATGATGTAAAAATCATCTTTGTTTCTGTTAGAGTTCTATAATCCGACTTGCCTGTCGACGTAAACTACCGTTATACTTCGAAAAATTTAAGATTTTTTTCGATTCTTCAATTTCTCGATGAAATCTGCCATACGTTCTCTACTTTTTTTGACTGATATGAAACCCATCTTACATGAAGCTTCCATCTTATATTATCTTTGACAAGATCATAATAGTTTAAGGAATTCTGTGACAATGACACAGCTGCCAGTTCTTTTCCCACAATAGGAATTCATTAATTAAATAGTATGAAGGTAGATGATTCTATTCATATTTTTGAAATTCAATGTTCAATTCTTCTGTATGAGGCACTGCTTCAAATCGTATTTTTGTAAAACGTTTCACCATATTTACATGTTTTTCTCTTCATTTAGTTGTCGAATCATTGGAGTGATAACATTAGATGCTCGACAAATTGAATAAGAGCTATTCTCTGTATCTTTTCCGTGCACAGCTTCTCCAGCACGTATAAAAAATTTGTCTATCATCTAAACGTGTTTTGTTTCAGAAACAATAAACTTGAAAAGCAGTTTTATTTGATTCGTGTTCTTCTGAAGCATATTAAACAATAGACAACAATGAAATGAATATCATTCGATCCAAAATGTTATCTGTAAATCATGCATCACTGATAATCCATATTTTAAAGAACTTTTGTACGAAGTTTTTGCTGGATTATCATCGTTTTTCAGTTAAACTGTACAGCTGTAAACAGCGATGTTTTACAATTAAATATAGCATGGCTGAGAGAATAATTCATAGACATCTTGAAGATATCACTAACGTGATAGGTGTGCAAACGACTAATTCATCGATATTTTTACTACTAATTTAGGGATGTACCAGTATGAGCATACAGAAAACCAGTAATACTGGTTTTTTACTTTCGAAAATAACTTTTAGTTGAATGAGTCATTTTCTCAGAATGTTGCAAAACTCAATTTTTCACTTGAATTTATACAAAAGAAGTGATAGCTGAGAAAATTACTCATTCAACTAAAAGTTATTTTCGAAAGTAGAATACCAGTATCAGTAGTCACCAGTAATACTGGACCACTAGACCAGTGTAATACTGGTACATCCCTATAGTAATTAGGTTATCTGAATGTGGTTTTCGTATGTAATATTTCGTACTACTGTAAAATTTGAGTTTTTATTGAATAACCATATTCGAAGAAAATAGTAATTCAATCATGAATAAACCAATCAGATTTATTGTCGGCTCAGATCGAATAGTAAGTGAGATCACAAAACTTAAACCTTTGCAATTGTTTAGTTTCTGTTATTTCAAACAAAAGTATTATATTTCTATCTTGCTTGAGGTTTACTTGTCGTAGTAAAACAACAAATTTTCATCGTTGAAATACGCTTTCTTTCATCGAGATTCTTTAGTTCTATCATAACAGTTCATAAAAAAGTGACTTGAGATTAGAAGTGCGAGGAGTCCAAATATTCGATTTCTTACAATTCTTATGCTGGAAAAACTAGCGATCATTTTTATTGACTAATCCTCTATTTGAAAATAATTTTTCCCAGTTCAAGCATGATTTGAAGCCTTCGCTGAGATTAATATCATTCAATGAAGGAATAAAAATGAATCGGATATGTTTAGTTCTGTGAATCAATGGAAGGTACATATTTTTTTCGTTAAAATTGTGAAAATCTATGACAAATGTTTTTTTTACATACGCAGGTGAATGGATCCGATCAACCGAAGAAATCCGATTGGATTTCGGAAGACAGACCTAAAAACAGATTCGACGAATATGCCCTATCTTATCAACTGGGCCCTAATTAGTACTTGATGACATTATCACAGGTGGTCAAACGTTCATGTGAAATGCTGTCGAACCCCTAGAGTATCATCCGATAGCATCCAACACTATAGGAATCCGAAAGTTATTTCACCGCCCGAATTTCGATGATTTTATATAAACCTAATATTTACCTAAATAGACAAACTCCAATCAGATTGTTAAATATTTGAAAGCTTTCGTCTGAGTTCTTACAATTTTTCATCTAACTAGAAATTTGTAAAACCTTCGTGACACGCCAGGATCACAACTTGATGTACAATTTTTTTAAATACTGCAATTTTTTACATTAGATTAACAGATATTCAATATCTTGAGAAAACTCTGTCCATCGAAACGTGTGTTGGTCGGCAAGACTTACGTAACAACTTATCCCAAATTCGAATTGCTATAGGATGAACTTTGTCAGAAACCATGCGATAGACTAGACAAAATCTCAATGTAACTGATATACTTTGATCTATCTCGTTGAAATTTGATTAGCGGTAGAATTTCAATGTTTTCGACGAATCAAATTGTAACAGCTACTCCTATAGTAAGTTCAAAGTATGTGTCAAAATATTTCATGCAATTTTGTATGTAAATAAGTGAAACGGCCATATACGGCGAGACAGATGAACATTGTTCGGTGTTCGATAGGAATTTGTCTCAAGTTAGCTTCTAGCAAAACGCTTAGTGCTACTGCTAGAAAATAGATATTCGTACACGATACTTTATATATAGATTATATTGGTAAGTATTTGGTATTCTCTGCTAATATCCTATGTACTTGATAGCACAAAAACATCCTTTGTTCAACTTACGAGTTATAAACTCGTTAAATAATTTTTTTCGGCTTAAAATTGAGTTCACAAATTTGTTTCTTGTAACAAGAGCTTTCGAGTTTTTTATGCAGTTTTCTGTCTGTTAGATTGAATGCATTTAATTGTCATTTGTCTATAACATCAAAAAGAATTGCATGTATTCTTTTGAATCTAATTTTCTCAAATAAAAAATAATGATCAAAACAAGAAAGATTTCTTGTGGAGGTCAGCGATAATTAATTTAAAGATTTGCTGCATGTGCTTCCTCTCTAAGACTAAAGATTACTTGTCTAAGCAAATGAAATTATCCTTTCGTTGATAAGAAATTTTCTGAAAAAGTCAAGAATTAAACATATTGTTTTGAGAAACTACGGTCGTGTTAAAACTCAAGCCACGTTTAAAAAAGAAATAATCTTGTTGATCTCTTTCTTCTGAGACACAATTTTATAGCATGATGAAAATTAATTGTCTCATAAACAACGCATCTTATCCTAATCGAAGGCGAAGAAGATCACTCGTCAACTTACATCTTGTATTTTTAGTGCAACAAAACCATGGTTTATTCTAAGTTAATAAAGTTTGTACACCAATATTGACGTACATGAAATTCTTGATGTTTTTTATGGCAAAGCTAAAACTGTCAGTGAAGCGTAGCTTGAGAGACAATCTTATCAAGAACGAGTAGGTCATCGTGCTTTGTTTGTTAGATAATCTGTAAGATTTATTTATCAATGCTTGGAAGTCTTACTCGATCGTTATCTAATATGCAACAGTACATGCGCTATTATTTTCACTTGAAATCGCATTCATGTCTTTCGACATTGAAAAATTAGTTTCTACTATGCATAGGAGTGCACGAAATTTGAATTAGTTTGATATAGAATATTGACTTACCACATCTGATACTACTGAAGGTGATGATATTTGATGGTCTTCTAGTGTAATTATGTTTGTTGATATCGGCATAGTTTGTTTCAGAGATATGTCATTCGTTTTTGGTGGTTCATATTGTGCAATTTTCTCACGTTTATAAATCTTATTGCGATATTCAATGAAGTTCGATAATGCTTTACAATGATTTAATTTTCGAAATCCAATATAAGATTCAAGAGAGTCTCCAATGATTGTATATGCATTCTAAAAGAGAGAAACTCTTTTTGAATATATTCTTTCACTACGATAAATGTTATACCTGAAGATCATATTCGACGACTTTGGTACCAATATTTAACCAACAATTTTTTTCCGATCGATCATATGTTAACGCGAAAGATTTACTAGAAAAAAAGACTAGATAATCTCATGTTTTTGTCGTATTTGTAGAATTACCTATTCAATCGTTTTCGATCATTATTCGTTTTCTGCTCTCGATCCATATCGATTCTTGAAGTTATATCTGCTGACTGATTTTCATTATAAATAGTTCGTTGATGATGAGAATCGAATCTTGGCAATAATAAATATGTCAATTGTGGATGAGATACTGTTTGGAATGGATATTTGTCTGTGCGATTATGATTAAGAATATTTTCAAATGATAACGAATGATATCGATGGATTGATCTAGATTCAGCTATTTGTTTCATATGAATTTCGTTGATAATCACTTGTGAATCTAGTCGTAGTACCATACGTATTGGTTCGATACATTTCCCATGGCTATGTTTTATTGATTCGAAGAATGAAAAAACAAAGCGAATTGAATACTAATATGTAACTAAGATAGTCATATAGGAAACGTTTTATAAAAATAACCAATAAACTAGCTGTATTGTTATTTTTTTAAGTTGATATTCAACAAAGAATATCTAGTATTTTCGAGAGAATCCATTTTCTTTCTCATGATGAGTATCCATTTAACCATCCATTTGATATAATGAAAGATAAGAAGTCAAATGAATATTTTTTTTTCATATCCTGCACGCATCAATTCTATTAGGTAATATGTAAAATAGCAAGGTCATATGTAAAATTCAAATGAAAATGAAATTTTCATTATCTAAGATCAATTTGATTCATAAATGAAACTTCATTTTAGACAGGTGACATAAAAGAATTTATCTTTCTCCCAATTTTACCAAGCTATTATTTGTTCTTGTACGACGAAGTACATATATATATATATATATATATATAGTTATATATACTGTCACAATCAAGGTTTCGAAAATCATTAATGGTTATATGATTCAACTAAATGACTTCTATCATTCCATATCATCTGAACTTTTACGTAAGGCAGGGTGCAACACTACGAAAATATATCATCGAATTTAATTCAAGATTATACATATATATTTATGCTGGTTTTTTTTCCGTCATCATCAAAACGAAAAAATAATAATAATGAACAACAAAACAACGACAAGCAAAGGATCGAAAAAAAGAACCATGTCGAACTGAATATTAAGAGAAATACTAATATTTGGAAATATATCTTATCCAAAGACAAAAACGAAAGAGAAAGAAAACGAAAGAATTCACAAATTATAATAGGACACAAAAAAAAAAGAAAAATCACAATATGCAACAGAATTCAATAATAGTCTATCAGCAGTATAATGGAAATATTGATCACAGTTGAAAATCCCTATGAAATAAGTTTAGTTTTCTGGTGTTTCAGTTTTTATTACTACTGCTGTTGTTTTATCATTATTAGGTGTTTGTATGCGACAAATACGTTTCACTTTAGCTCGATGATTTTTAAACCATAAACGTATATGTTTCGTTTCAAGTTTAGGAAATTTCGTTCTATATTCACCTTCATTTAATTCGGAACAAATACGTTCAATTAATAAATGATCAGGATGCGTTTCAATAGCAAACCATTGTTCCAATTTCGGTACTTCAGTCGTTGGATCGATAAATATTCGATTACGTCGTGAACGATTATAATCAAATGTTGTTAATTTTGTTGAATTTAATGATGTTTGTGTTGATGGTGATTGTTCATTACTAATCAAGCTTCCATTATCATCATCATTACTATCATCTGAATGCGTCAATTTTTGTTTTTGTTGATCTGTTAATGATATATCAAATGCTTGTAAATAGTTAAAATAATAATTATTATGATGATTTTGTTGTTTTTGATTATTATCATCCGTATCATCCATGGGATCATCAACATCATCATCATCTATTTCATCGGACGAATCAAGTTCACATTTTGACGTATACTCTTGTATGGCTGTTGCTTCCGATGGTATGAAGCGACGTTTTTTGCGTTTAAGTGCAGCTCGTGCATTCTTAAACCAATACTGAATATTGTACGGTTCAAGAGCTTTCTTACCTAAATTTAAATCAAGAAAGAAAAACCTTTTCGTTGTGTTTTCAAGTTCAACAATCTAAATGTAACCTTTTCGACATGGTAAAGCATTAAGAGTTTCACATATTGATGCTATTTGATAACGAGTAGGATGTTTTGTGTCAGTAAATATTTGCAATAAACGTGGTGTTTCTTCATGTGGATCAAATGTAGTTCGTTCACGTTGACGACGACTTGTTGATGTTGAATCAAATTGTTGTTGAGTTAACGATAAAAGACTAGCAAATGCATTTGGATAATGTATATTTGGTTTTAGTGATGATGAACAAGGCTTTTTAGAAAGATTCAATGGAGTATTATCACTGGAAAAATGATTGAAATCGAAATCAATTTAAAAAAAAACACTAGGTAAATTCTTTCATTTCTCTCTTTTAAATACCCGTCAGTTGTATTTGAATTTGATGAATAACCATTTGGGCTATGCTCATCATCATATTCGCAATCATTTTTATCTCTGTCATCACTGATTACAGATATTGATTGTTTAAAAAAATGATTCGATCGTTTATTATCTTCAGATGAATTCGAATATCTGCTTTTTTTCCCAAGAAAATAACAGAAAGATATTTTCTATAAATTACTCGTTTGAATTTTTTCTTACTTTGAAGATATACGAATCTGTAGGACAGCAATATTCATAAGATCACCTAAGATATCCTGAACAGTAACTGTGGAACTTTCAGTTACTGTCTCAATCGATAGAGGATTCCAATTTTTAATTAAAATTTCACCTAAAATAAATGAAAAACGACGATTTTCATGCACTTGTACTTCATCGAAAGTTCTTTCTTCTTACCATCGATTTTTTCATCTTTTTCAATTTTACCAATGTCAGCCTCCATACTACGTAAAACAGCGGAAACAATATCATGAAATTTCGTATGTGCTGGAATGATTACAAAACCATCTTGCAATACACGTTGTGGACACTCATCACGTGTAACCACACAGTGTACTGGTAGAAATTTATTGTTTAACGCCAGACCTGAAACAACAACAACAACAAAATAATAGTTATAATAATAATAATAATAATAATAATAATAAAATTTCACACATCTGTTTGATTTCAAAAAAAAAACGAGGAAAAATAAGTGGTGTTAGTAGGTATTGTCTTGATGATTGAACACATTTCATTTCCCTTAAGCAATGTATTACCTGCAGATAGTTTGTCTAAATGACGTGAAACCATTTTTAATAGAAAAAAAAAGAAATCGCTTAAAATCAACGAATAGTTTGTTGCAAATTTTCGTCTTCTTTCTCAATTAACAAATCCTTTTTACTATTTCTTACTCTTCGCGCTTCAGCTAAGAACAAGAAGAAAAGAAGATATGATATACGAAAATGATCGGGGGGAGACCTCTTCCTTTTTCTCTTTTATTTTTTTTCTCTGACTACAACCAATCAATTGACAACGAACATATCGGAGTTTTGTAAATCACACCGTTTCTTTTCTCAACATCGTTTTTATTAGTCAATATTTCGTAACACTCAAGCTGCACTGAACCGAAACAACCAACCAGCAAAATCACTATGAAGAATGAAGAAAAAACCTTGTCAATGAATCAATATAGACATATTACTGTGTCGTCTTCTATGCTGATAATTTTCACCAATTGCTTTTTTTCCTGCATTATATTTATTAGTGATTATTGCAATAAAGCAAGATATCAATCATGTCCTATATATGTTCGTGTTCTTTTTTTCTCTCCCTCTCTTCATTTTTGCTGAATAAATTGTTTTATCTTGATTTCCCCGCTCTCGTTTTATTGCACAACGTTAGCCAAGCGTAACCATCTTAGTATGTATATGTATGAGCTAACATCCAATCATACGAACGCATTAGAGAGAGAGAGAAGACGTTACAAAGCAAATTGACAAACGTCATAAAGTCTTCGTTCTTCTATGATTCTCTTTTTTTCAAATCGTATATTTTTAACGATGTGTTGATCTGTCAACATATACTTCTGCATCTTAAATCAACAGAGCAGACGCGCCTTCAGTAGTACGAGGTACGATTGCTTCACACAACTCTCTCGTTAGTGAGATAAATAATACCCTATTCAATTTCACTGGTCGTTTCGCCTCATCCACTATGATGAGTAACAACTGTTGTTAAGTGATAATAGCTTCTCTATCGTTATATCAACACCCAATAAAACTTCGATGCGAAATAACAGAATGAAACACAATTATATGTATTGTACACTCACTTGCTGAATTGAACAGGCCAAGTGACATTTTGATAGTTGAGAAAGAATGAGGTTAAGCTTTATTTTACTTTTTTTAAGTGTTAATCACATTGGCAAACCAAATACATGCATAGCAGCAATAGCAACCATGATTTCGAAATGAAGATGAAGCCGGCTGATGCCATTCATTCTCTCTATCGTCTAGATTCTTGAATAAAAAGAAGAGAGGACAGAGATCGAGAAAGAGAGAGAGAGAGAGAGGGAGGGAGCGAGGGAAGAGTATTTTAACTTAAGTTGACATACGGATGCATTATTTCTCACTTTTTTTTAAAAGAGAAAAAGAAAGTGAGTCGGAGTTATAAAATGCAATCGAGGGAAAGAGGAAAATTGAACGTTTCAACCTAATGCTAGACGATTATCCCAACAACAACAACATTATCGTATATAACTGTCGTTGGGAATGAGAAGAGGGACGGAAATGTGCTTGAAAAAACTTTGATAAAGTGGTAATGGTAAGAAAAAAAAGTGAACGCAAAACGTTTGAAGGATTTTCTCATTGTTTTTCTTTCATTTTAGTTTGCAATTAGAGATAATAACTAACGCATAATCATTTATATATTCTTCAGTCGGAAGACATTTAAAACAAATGAATTTTCATTTCGAAGACACTTATGAATAAAGGCACAATAATAGAAATAAAAACTAATTCGAGGTAGTCGTAGTTATAAAATCCTAGTGCGTGCTAATCAAAGTGTGAAAAGTCGATGACGGAAGTACATGGCAAGAAAAAAGGTGAGAATTTTCTGCATATACGAGCACTTTAGTAATAGGCTACAACTTTGAAAGATTAAAAACATGCGAAGCCTTAGCTCGAAGAATAATGAACATTTGAAATGAAAATGACAGACCGAATTCTTGCCGCGTTTCCCTTTCTTTTTTTATTCACACTTTCTAAATTATTCAAAATGCCGTGCACACATACACATATGCATACTAGTTGACAAAACGATCTTTACTACTCTTCGATTTTTGTATGCAAGCCAGTAGCGAACAAGGATTACCTGCAAAAGTTTTATGACAGCTACTTGACCGAAAAAAAAACAGCTAAACGAAAACGAATGGTACCACCAACACCAATCCACTAAGCTTGTAAATATTATAATCGACAACGATAAAAAAAACGAGAGAGACACAGAGGTGGTGATTAACCTTCTCTACTCACTTGCGCATTTGCTATTGCCGTGGATGGATGGATTAGTTAATGCAGAGGCGATAACGATACTTCGATTTCCATTCATACGAGGAATAATAGAGAGAAAAACGGAAAATCGCAAGGCACATACACGTCGCACATCAATAGAAGAAAGAGATTAACTTTTTCTTTTTTTTTGAAGACGACAATCTGGTGCCTGTACTGTATATATATATATGTGCAAGAACACGGCTGGCGCTCGACTTATTCATGAGAGAGAAAACAAGAACACTAATGTCATCAATACAAGCTACACAAGAAAAAAAAAAGAATGAAGAAGGAAAAATTGAAAAGAAATAGTTGAAGGTGGTCACTCGTCATAGTCGCTTGATTGATTTGCTTCAATTTGTTCGACATGACAAGAGTGATCTGACATATACATATACACACACTTTCTTTCTTTTTGTTACTCTTTATGACAACAACTGGTGCATATCGTCAGTATTTCTTTTTCATTAAGAGAAAAGTTAATATATTTAAAACTAAAATGAACATCTTTAGTGATGTAATCTCTTTAAAATCTACCTTTATACATGCCAATCCTTGTATCTTGCATACTCTCGATAAGCTTCGTGCTCTTGTTCTTCACCATCTTTTGCCAGTGAAGAAAAAAGAACGAATGACAAAGGCTACTCGCGTATTATCTATCCTAATCTTGACATATATATGTTTACAGAATAACGGTTCGTTTTTTTTTGTTTCTTCTCCTTCGATAGATATCTGCGAAATATTCATTCGTAGTATATAACAATGCAAAAAATAAACGAAAAGACTAAATTAAAAAATCTTTCGTATCAATGATCTCTTTCATAGATGGGTTAACTATGTTTAAATAGCGTGACAGATAGGACAGAACAACAAACGATTTGTCCTATCGGTTGTTCTTTTTTTTTTCACACGCATTCGCCGTGACGCGAGACGTACGCATGAAAATTAGGATAATGGCAATTTTGATTATCATCGTTCAACTGTTACTACTCATATATGTATATGTGCATATATATATATATATATATATATATATATATGCATAAATAGAAATCGCATGTGAGAATATATAACAAGAAAAAAATAATTTTCTTACTTAAACGACAAAAGTAACAATGTTCGTGTCTTGCCAACGGCCAAAAATGACGGCAAAGTTCGACATCTAAAGCGATAAGCTATCATTAATCTTTGATAGAGTGAGTCGAAGAGGGAGTAGCACAAAAAATATTCAGGTGAAAGAAAGAAAGACCCAGAGTACGCACACCTGTCCTTCTTATGTTGTTACGATTCTGTATGTGTCGTTATCCTGTTATACAAAGAGTTGGATTAACGCTTCTACCCTCTCAGTGACCCGATCAATGAACATATTCAAACAAAAAAAAATGAATGTGTATTATCGCTTCTTCTGGCAAGACATACAATTTGAGTCCATAGAGATGGAGAAAAAAAGGAGAAAGAGAGAAAGAAGAAATGGATTTCGGGTGGCGGCGGTGCGCTCTTGTGTCAAACATACACACACACACACACACACACAAATCACAATCAATTCTAATACACATCGTGCGACAGACCTCCTTCTCTCTCGAGCCGAGCGGTAATCACTTTTTTCCTCTCTTTTTAAGTAGAAGCAGCAGCAGCAGCTACAGAGGCGTCGTGTTCACTATAAAATTCATTCTCGCCCGTCTATCGACTCGCTTTTCCCCTTACCTACCTTCATCATCTTTCTGTTAATCGTCCATTTTTGATAAGATGCCATGCCCGACATCGTCTCTCTAGATTTTATGCTCCCGTTCTCTTTGTCCGGAGAGTTAATCTAACATAAGGCTGAGTACTATCGATTTCTTTCCTTGTCATCATCATCATCATCATCATCATCATCATCATCATCATCGTCATCCTGATCTACGAACGAGCAACATGAAAAGAGAAAAAAGTGGTAGTAGTTCAACACAGTCGACCAAGGTAGATTATGCAGAAGCAAGAACGAGAACAATGTCGGCAGTAATCAGAAGACAGAACGAAAAGAAAATCTAGTGGAAAAAGAAGTTTAATTGAGCTTTTGCTTACCGTCTACAAAGCAAGCGCATTTGGCTTGGGATAAACCTAAGCTGATATATTATGTATTATTGAGACAAGAAAAATATTAAGAGAAAAAAAGCAAAAAAGAATTTCCGAGTTGAGATTAAGAACTGAGCATGTATATGTCGTTAAACTGGAGCGGCTCGCTTGTGCTCTCTCTCTCTCTTTCTATTTTTTAATCCAGATTAGTTGTTGGTAATGTATATAGACTGCATTCAAGCGAAGACCGGAGATTAATAATGATGATGAAAGACTATTTTCCTATGATATTGTATTAAATATGAGATTATCAATATAATCGCTTATTGGATCGATGAACGAATCGTTGATTCATATCTTAGGATTAGAAGAAGAATATTTTAATTGATTGATTAATGACTTTTCTTTTCAATATCTGCATTCAAGGATTCAAATGACCAATTAGGGCGAATCCTAATCACGGAATGGATCATGCATAGTAAGTTCATTGTGAAAAAGAGCTTGACGCAATTTTTAGATTAAAAATCTTCATAATTGTATTGATAATTGTACTCGATGAAATAAACTTAAAACATACATGGAACAAGTTCGATTTCGAAAGAAAGATAAACATGGTTATTTTATTACTTTGTTCGATATGAGCAAGATATTATATTGGTATGTTTTGAGAAATAGCAATACAACGTTCTTATGTTTGTTTTCGATTGATCACTAATTGAATATGTTGAATAGATTTCATAGTATCAAATAAATGAATCAAGATTGATGCTGAAGAACTTGAATGATGTGACATGTAAATCAGAGTTTCACATAACAATGGCTGAAGATGCATCGGATCGATTGAACAGTAAATATTGATAGGGTTCATATGTTTATTGAACTTAAACCAAGGGGAAAGGCGTAATTTGTATTTGAAGTAGATTTGTGGTTACTTTAAAATATTCCTCAGTGATTTTAAAGTATTTTGATGGAATTCTGAAGTATTTCATTGTAGTTTGAGCTACATTTGACATAAAAAAATCAATTGAAATACGAGAAAACATAGTAAAAATTTATCGCGTCGAGAATTTTCAGTTAATTATTGAGTATAAGAGACTTTTCGATTGATTGAACAATTTTATAAAAGTTTAAAAAAAACAGAATTAGAATGATTTTCTACAGTTTTGAAGGTAAATATATGTCGAAAAATTTATTTAAAGAACAAGTAATTCTGATGCAATCACTTACAATGATGATTTCTAAGTACCACATCCATTTCAAATCCAAATTGAATGCATCACGTAGATTTTAATGAGTTATATATGCCTTGAAATAAGTGCAAGTTCGTTGCACACTATCGACAAGCAGGATTTGCAATAGCAAGTGTACCAAGTAGAAATAAAATGTGCAATCTATTTTATACTTTGGCCTGAAAATAAAATGTACGTCACCTAGTATGATAAATAAATTTAAATATTCACAAGAATACATTAAAAGTAGTAAGAAGTTTTCAATCAGATAGTATGGAAAGCCTATAATAAATGCTGACCACTTTCGATCGATTTTATTATCTGATAGATAAAACTTTCTTTTGTTTCTGTCAATTTCTGACCTGGTGTGGGTGTATATATTACTATGGTGCATATCATATCACTGTTTTCGGATTTCTATTCTATCCGAATACTTGTTTTTGTTGATTACGTACTCACATATCTCGATACGAACACATCATTTTAGATTTTAGATTTGAAGAGAAGAATTTAACTTCTTTATCCATGCACTATGATACACTTTACTCGTACAAGTAAAATGTATATATGCATTATTTTAAAGATGTCCATTGCCAGTATTGCCGCGAACATATGGTCTTTTTTTTCTACATAGAAGTCATAATAATTCAGAGCGACATCAGTGAAGTTGACTTTTGAACTTAAACATGATATGTTTCATGGAGGTAGGTATCAAAGAGAATCACTTTATGGTTAAATTCTTTTGAGATCTATTCATTATTTCAATCCTGTGATGTAGGTATTGTAAAGGTATGTTTTTCACCTTACTCTTCTAGAAGAATAAATGTCGATGTTTTTCATCAGAGTATTGGTGCGATCGTAAAAGTTTTATGATAAACTATTTTCATCAAGATTTTTTCAATCAAAGTGCTAGTGACTATGAGATACGGAGTTTTTCCATAGTGTTTCTAAGAGAATCACGAAATTTCGATGAACTATAATAGCATTTCGACAGTGACAAACGATTAGCTTAAACTGTTCGACCTATTCGTAGATGATTTGAATTGGCATGATTCATATGGGCGCCAATCAAAAGTAATTCGACACTTTGAAGTTTTCCCCTTAGTCGATGCGAATTACGACGTCTATAATTCTCAATATTGCGCAATGAATCTCTCAATTCAAAGAACATTCATCATTCATCAGCAATGACTAAAAATCTTTTTTGATGGTATAATTGAGTGTTACCATAATATCAATGATCCCTAAAGACGTCATTTCTACGTTACCCAGTGTTATCCTTGAATTATTTATTCTACTACTAGGTCTATTCAATCGAATTTGGATTGCCTTATAAATGATCAAGGTTTATTAAATATTCAGCACTCCTAATCTATCGAAAAACTGAGACATCAAAAACAATAACAAAAGAAAACAGATTTCAGTACAATGCTCCTCATATATCGAACAGCAAACACTTTCTGTAGTTCGTAGGTTGATAGAAAGTCATGGAAGATGACGTAGATTGATTTCAAAGCATCTATCAATAATCCTCCATTCAATCCGATATGTTACTTTTGAAGAAAACAATGAACATGATATGTATACACACATGAATCATAGGTCTACTTGAAATCTTAACATAAATCCAAATCAATTAGTTTCTCGACAATAACTGTCTTCGAATGTCTATAGAAATGTCTTGTTTTTTTTCTCAAATATTTATTTTACGTTATAACTCAATTAACATTTTTCATAGTTTGATTATTTCGTAGAGCTTAGGCAAATTAAAAAACAACATCCTTATCTGGATTGACATAATCTATATATTTTCTTTATATCTATCAAAGTATAACGCCAACACAAGATGAAATTTTCCAAAAGTGTAAATCGAAAACCACGCGTGCTTTCTCTGATTGTAAATAACTGGCAGTATCTGAATAGAATTACGTATCCATAAGAAAATATGATTAACCTTATTGATTTTATTTTAAATCCATTAGAATGAATCATCACTTGTTGAAACTGACACCCTCTCACAACCGCTTACGTAGGTAGAGAAATTAAACTACGATGAATAGGAATTTGCTTAACATTAAATCAATGAGTACAAAATATGGATTGTAACATTATATTTTTCTAATACCGATCGAATATACCATGAGACTAGTATGTTTCCATAGCAAATACCCTAGAATCATTATTCATCAACTGATGCGTTTTTAATAGCATACATGTATTCGAATAATATTCAATGTCATTGAAATCAGTAGTCGATCACTTGAAGAAAATGCTTTTAAAATCTATTTTCCGTTTCAATCTTTATATTCGTATTTATTTTATTTTGAAAAAAAAAACGTTATAACAAAAAATTGAAAGGATGAATACCGAGATTAGAAATCCGAATAAGTGCTTTATTTTATTTTTGCCTACGATTATCTGACAACAGTGTGCTGTTGAAAATTCTCCTTTTCGAGCTCTTTCAAGTATGAAGAAAGGCGAAACACAAGAAAAAAAAGTGCACACGATAAAACAAATCAACTAAACTATGATGATAGTAGCAAGTTCGGATGGTTTTTAATTTGTTCAGTCATTCTGCACACATAGTCATCACAGATGCAAAAAATGTTTTTGATGATTGAAGGACAATATAAAGAAAAGCTTTGAAAACAAAATTCATGCAGACACAATAGAAGGAAAAAAGAGTGAGAAAGCTGTAAGAAAAAAAGACAAAAGAATACGATAATCGCACTTGATTTATAACCATAAATAAGCGATAAGATTTTTTTTTCTTTATTCATAATGAACCTTTTCCGTTTTCTGTGCCCATGCAAGATCGTCCGAGCGAGGTTTTGCGCCCGAGTATTTTTCAATGATCAATTCAAGTTGTGACCAAAAATCAATGGCTTCAAGTGGCCAATTGAGCCAACCAGTTGTGACTAGTTACGAATGGAAAAAAATAACAACACAATAGTATATTTATTTAACTTAAAATATTAATACACTTACTGCAAAAATATGTATCATGAGGTACAACTAAAATAACAAAAATAAAAGAAATACATAAATCTAAATAAGAGCATTTATGTTGTTTTTGAAAAACGTACCGTGATGTATTCGATGATGTTTTCTAGGTAAAATAATATGATAACGTTGCAGCAAATGAATATAAGACGGTAAACCAAAATAAGTATGTGACCATTTATGAAACTAAGATATTGAGAAAAGGAAAATTACATAGAAAAATTCTATCGTTTTTACTTGATTGGTCATTGAAACAAATATAACCAAAAGAAACATATAAACTTCAAAATTATAAAAACTTTTGATATCATCATCATTGAAAAAAGTGAATTTATAAGCCATGTATAAAAGGTAGGGAACAGTAACAGCAAAATTGTCACCATTAGTCTCAATAAAATCATGACGTGTAATTGATGTTGGATCAATGTGATGTTCTCGAAATGGACGTAAAAAGTTTCGACCGATAAATGGCATATCGACTGAGCCCCATGTATCAGCACCCCAATGAACAATACCTGATGCTAAATCAGCTGTTAAAATTCCTAATACTGTCAAAAACATAACGAAGAAAAAGAAAAATGCAATCTTCCGTTTTATTTTCAATGGAATCAACATACATGCTGCAGGAATGATAAGATACCAATTTCGAACATCAAAATAACAACATATGTAGAAAAAATTATAGATCATTAATATAATGAATAGGACGACGCATATTGTTTCTTGAATACGTTTTTCTAAGTAGTAAAAATATAACTTACAAATAACAGATCAATGTGTGCTTTAATAGTCTTATCAAAAGAAAACGGAAATCTTTTTTCAATTTTGACATAAACCCGTCGGCAATAAAGATAAGAACGATCATGAGTACTACTGTCATCAGAGCATGGACATCAATAAAAAAAAGACCCTAAACGATCTCAATATAATACTATCCTGATATAGATTTTAATCATATTTATCGTTTAATAATGATATTCAAAAAGAAATGAGAAAGACAATTATTTCTACAAGCTTGGTTTTCTAATTACACTTTTTGCAGGCTTGAATTCATTTTGAAGAACTTGAACGTTTCACATTGAAGAGAATATTAAGAAATCCTAGATGTGCATAAATAATCGTTGATCATGACGACAGTTTCTTTCGAGTGTAAATTTGATTCATTAGC
The DNA here is from genome assembly GCA_900239685.1 of Rotaria macrura. Taxonomy (NCBI): domain Eukaryota; kingdom Metazoa; phylum Rotifera; class Eurotatoria; order Philodinida; family Philodinidae; genus Rotaria; species Rotaria macrura. The sequence continues at coordinate 14,458 of OENT01000856.1, read as the reverse complement.
AAAATAAAACGTTTGTTTTGCTCGCTGACAAGCAGGAATGGTTTCTTTGTTATTTTTGAGAACATTGGCTAAGTTGTTAAGAAAAATGAAACAAGGGAATACTAATAAATAATTCAATACTAACGAAACAAAATATTTTTTTCTTCTCAGTAAACTCATTATTTATTCTTCCCAAGGCTGGAAATAAATATATTTAAATCTATCGAGTCACTAACAATTAATCATATGAAACAAGTCAATATTTTATTCTGAGCGTATGTGTTCGAAAATAATATGTTTGGTTACTAAAGTTACATGAATTGTTTTGCTTTCTTTTATTCAAGGTCACGTCCGAATAAAAAAATTAGTAACACTGTGTTTATTTCTCTTACCTCTCGTATATTGACTCGCAAGTAATTTGGCACCGGCGTGTTGTGGTCCCCAACGTATATCGTTAGCATCGTGTAGAGTATTACCATTAGGATCATCTTCAGGCATAGAATTTTTATCAACAAGTATATCTTCGTTCGAAAAATCTTCTTCCATAGTTTTGGATGTTGAATTTTTTCTCGCTACTGTTGTTGTCGATGATGATGATGATGCAGCTGAAGAACAAAGAAGACGAGGATATAAATACTTGTTTTAATCGAAAAGAGCATTGAAAATGCTTTTTTGCGTACTAGTAGGTGAATTCGAACAACAAGCAGTTGGAGATGAAAGGCACATATGTTCTGTGAAATGGATATATAAAAAAGTTAAAGAAGGGCGTTTTTTTAATTTGGATTGTGACAGAAAAGAAATGACAAAAATACCGATGCCACCATTATGTTTTTTTTTTTGGCGATCGGACTTTGGTCTGAAAAAAAGGTAAAGTACAGAATGAGAAGAAATATTTATTTGCAACAAAAAAAAACAAGAACGAAATAGGTTTTATTTGTCAGGACGAATAGTTACCAAAGTGTTGCTAAGTTACTCCTCCCATTCGCAACGCTTCTGTTTCAACGGACAAAGATTTTTTCTTTGACGAAACGAATATGCATTCACTCGTATGTCAACACATACAAGAAAAGAAGGAACAAAGTGAGGAAAGACAGTCAGCAGCTTTCGGATGTAAATGTATGTTTGTTCAGAAAGAAAGTTCTTTTTTTTACTCAAATCTATTGTTTTTCTTGCACATTCTAGATGTCAACAAAATTAAAAAAAAAAGAAACGCAGGCATCGTGTAGTACAAACTATACGAGAAACATGAAGTTATAACATAATTGTGACTATAGTAAAAACTTGAATGAGAGTCAAAAAAAGTGAATATCAGTGAATATTTGGCGTTATGTGTCTTTCAGTCATTGTTCGTTCTTATGTCCTTTAACGTTGTTCTTTTTTTCCTCTATTCTAGCTAAATGCCATAGGGCGTTCTTGCACTTCGTAATGGCAGTGTTCTGTCTTGCTCTTCTTCTCTCCTTTCCTTCTTCTTTTTTTCGTAGCGTAGCCGTAAAAAAAGGGATAGGGATGGTATTATCATAAAATACACACACAGACAAATACAACTGTTGCTATAACACATAAAAAGAAGAAGCAAAACTGAAAGTCAAGAGAAAAAAAAAGAAGAGAGATTTAATGTCAAGCATATCCATGACTAAATCATTTACATAATTTGTCTTTTATAGACATATGATTCTTTGTTTTTTTTTCTCTCTCTCTCTCAATTATCTATCACTCATTAAAACAACAACAAGCAATATAAATCAAATAGATTGCGATGAAGAAAAGACGCTACAAGTTACATAAAAAACGAACAAAGATAATCTTAATATATGACATACCGCAAATCATATGTTCGTGTCAGGTTGAATATATCATTGAATAAAAAAGAAACAAACTAAAGAGGTCAAAATATAAACGAACCACTGTAGTTACAATTATGATTCAAATATAAATTCCTTGTCAAAACTGTATAGATAATGCCTATATCTATCTACGAGACATAGTACGTCAAAGACAACAAAAAAGAAGACGAAAAAATAATGATTGCGATTTGCAAAGGATCTACCTCAGCCACGCGTGTTTCTCTTTCTCTTGTCGTTCTGTAGGTTTTTAACTGAATCTATTGGGCTACTGAAATGGTGAGGAATAGTTTAGTAGGAATTTATTTCTAATTTTGTTTCTCGCACGATTTAATAGTAGGATAACATATAGTTTATCGAAAAATATCTGAAAATTTCCTATAGATGACGCTACTTAACGATTTGAAATTAGTTGATGGTTGATCGATAGATAAATCTTCATGGAATAATAAAGCGATAAAATCAGTATTGCCCTGGTCGTGATGTGGCGCTCGGGGATAAAATTGTACAGTTGAACGTATAAAATAATGCTAATTATGATTAATTTTTGTTGTGTCCCAATAGAACTCCATGTTTATTTTTGAATTCTCTCCGGAAAAGATGCTTAAATTCCCATCTCCATTCTTGGTACAATGGATCAACAGTTTTGAATAGAATTGTATTTTTCAATAAAGTCATATTTAGCTCAAGTATTGAAGTCAAATGAAAACATAATATTTCTACTTGTCTACTGTGTCAAGTAGCATTAGTATTGTATGGGCTTTTATATTATAAATATTCGATTATAAACATTCATTAATCGATGTGTGTGTGATCAATTATTGATTGTATATGTTCAACGTTTGGTCTTGTTTTGTTTCGATCCCCAATTAAAAACTATAATTCCATTCTTTTCATTCAAGTATAAGAAAGAAGTACTGCATTTTTTTTCTTTTATTCATTCGCTTACACAAGAGAATACGAAGCTAATAAGTGTTCATATTTTCCATTCATTGATAATACATTCATTTTCTTGATCACATAATACATGGTAGAGGAATTTTCTGATGTAGAAATTCAAACATTTGAGCAGCAATCGGCTTAAGTGTAGGAGTGATGAGAAAATATTTCCGTTAATTTCCGTTTTTTTTTGTATTTATGGTAAGAACATATGTTTCTTTCTCACTCTCTCTCTTCCTTCCTCTGTATTTAACTCGTATAAACAGGTGACGCAAGGCTTAGTAAAGATTGTCAGTTTATATTTCTGCTAGCTTTACAAAGTTGTGTTTTACGAGGCAAAGACTTACTGATTTGGGACAAGAAATGACCATATCTCGTATGAATGAGAAGCATCCTAGTTTATTCAGGTGTCAATAAAAACCAAATTGAACAAAGTAAAACCTTCTTTGTGTTTATCTGTTTTAGATTGCTTTAATAAGGTTTGAGTTCCATATTGATCATGAATCGACAGTCCACTTTTTTAGCTCCTGTTTGTGTCTCTTACTTTCTTGTCATTATTCTTCTATGCCAATCAACGCAAACTGTTCAATCCATCGCTTTAAGTAGTCTTTGCGGACAATTCGGTCACTCATGTTTTGGTGGTAAGCTTGTTAATGAATGTAAAACACAAAAGATTTTCTTTTGATTAATTTCGAAAAATTTAGGCAACTGGGGTAAACGTGAGTTGTACGAAAATTCGTCACCACTGCATGTTGTTCAAGCAGATTCGGATGTGAACGATGATCAAACGGAATTACCGTCTACCGATTACGCACACTCAACAAATGATTTTCTTTTAGAAGAACTTCGATCGGTAATTTAACGAAAAAACGGTTTCTATAAAATTTCATTTGCTGTCATGTTTCTTTTTTTTCTATCGTTCTTTAGAGATTAATCCGGCGACGATTACGACAGTTCCTTGGATTAGACTAAAATTATTACGAATATTTTTATTTGCTTGAATGAAAAATATTACTTTTTTTTGTTCAAATATGATTAATAACATTTTATGAACAGGAGCATAAACAAACTTATCTGACCATTTAAGTTTTTGCCATAATTACATTGTTTATTCATTTCAATGTGACTTACAGTTTCGTATGTAAGAAGAGGTTCTAATAGTTCCATTTCAATAAGATAATCGTGTAAAGCCGATGCTAATGATTTAGCATACGTGTACAATTTTGTTCGATCAGCAAGTTCTTTTGAAGGTGATTCAATCATAAGTGCACTGAAATTACCATATCGACCATATTCTTCAATCGTATAACCCCATTCAAAATACGAATGCTGAGGTGGTGATGGGAACATTGGACTTGGTACTGCTGAATATTTATATTTTGTGATGAAATATCCCAGGGATTTCTTTCCGCTGATGATTTCTATTGGATCGAACTGCGTTGTGATATAAGATGCGAATGATGAACTTTTCAGTGTATACTTTCTTGTAGAAAGTTGATGACTAGTTAGCATATAACCTAGTTCAACCCAACCTTCGGCATGATTTTGTGAATGTAAATCAATGAGTAAACCTTTGCCTTCATAATTGTTCTTACGATTCATAATGAGTTCTCGTGCATGTTTCAAGTAGAAATGATATCTCATCCATGCATGCATACTATTCGATGAGCCAAATGTTCCTTCATCAATGTAACGATTCATGTCAACTTTCGATCGTTCTAATCTATTAATAATAACGAATGGTGTTACTCGTAACAATTGATTTAATTCATAACGAAGTGCTAATGCAAGAAGACGTGTATTTTGATCACGACCGTGAGATATATTGCAAATCTTTCGATCAATTTGAAACATTGAAGATATACATGGATTTTGATAATAACATTTTTTATTTGTACTATTTAATTTTCTGCAAGCATGTTTTGGCCGGATGGGTAAATTTGATGGCAGATTTCCATCATGTGGTACACTTAAAATAATATTCATTGTGCCTGAATAAAAATCAATCGATGATTCATGCATACCATAATGTTTTTTTAAACGTAATGGCTTGTCAACTGTTGTTACAAGATCGAAGTATTGATTAATATATGGAGGATCAATTGAAGAACTTTGTTTGTTTATTAAGCAATAGATAACAAAGAAAAGAAGAGTTGAAGTAGTCGAAAAAATGAAATACATTTATTGTTATCAAAATAATTGAATTCTAGAAAGTATCTATAAATAGTTAAGAATACACTACCTGATGATCATCGTCTTTACCTATTTCAAAAACATAACATTATTCTTGTTTGTTTTTTCAGAAAACATTTCTATTAAGTTGTGTTTTTTAAATTATTCGATAATTTTCTTCGCTCAAGCATACGTGTTAATTTAAAAAAAAAAGTTGTCTGACGATATAATAAAGGACAACTCAAAAAAGGAAGAAGACCGATAAAGATATGTTGACACTTAGATATATTTATAACTAACCAAAATTAGACAATAATCAAGCTAATAAGATAATTTACTCAACCCAAAATCAATATGAGATCAGAAAAACAATTACAATGTGTCAGATATGTGGAAGATGATTTTTTTGGGTTGTTTTATGTTCATATGATTGCATGTCTACAGAGTTGCTATCTAATAATAACAACAATTATTATTTAGTATCAAGACAAGGACCAAAGTATGTTAGTTGTTTGTAGCTGAAAAGAAAAAAAATACTTCTCGGCCCGAAGAGAAGAACACCATCAGATCAAGACCAAAAGAAACAGAATGGATGTAATACATGGTGACTTGATTGATTCGATTAATCAACATCTCAACGATGACAGACACGATGAAATAGGAAACAAAATAACTTGTATAAATATATAGATAGGAAAATAAGTATTCAGTCAATGTATTATTTTAAAGCCTGTTACTGATTGCTTGTTGGCAGGCATCATATTTAGCAAGTTTTTTATTATGTCCATGTCCTTCATATAATGTACCATTTGGCATTTGAACAAGGCAAACGGGTCCTGTTGCATCAACAAACTCTCTAACAATAATAAGACAAGAGAATGCGTTTAATATTTTTGAATTTATTTGACTTACTGAATTATTTTTCCACCTCGATTTAAAAATATTCTTATTGGATTTAAATTAGGATCAATAACAGATAGATCTAAAAATGACCGATGAAATAAATCCGTTCAACATATTTCAATAGATCGATTGTTTATACCGAATATTCTTCCAAGAAATGGTTCAATAACTTTCCACACGATTTCTAATGAATTATCACAATCAAAAAATATAGCAGCAATAAGTGCTTCCAATACGTCAGCTAAGATTTTTGGCGCCTTCGAATTCATCAATAGACTATTTGTCTGTCAAATTAATCCTGAGGAAAATAAATATTTTTCATGTTTGAATAGATCGGTTACTTCATTCGATCTATCAGTAGTGGCTTGGGTTTGGGGAAAGATATTTTTGTTATTGATATAAGATTTAATACGAGTTGATAGTTCATTTGAATCATGACGAATTTTCGTATGTAGATTCGATGAAACCAATGCATATGCTAAACGATTATTATTCAATGAGTCTTGTCGTATATCAGTTACTCGACCTGGAACATATTCACTGTAAAATATGCTAAAAACAACATGGGTACTTGTGAAAATTACCCGGCGTAAGATTTCTATCATAATTCAGAAATGTATGACGTATGACAAGAAAATCGAGAAGAGCATCGCCAAAAAACTCGAGTCTGAAACAGTCATTATGAATTTTAGAGCAATAAGTAAAATTTTGATGAAAATTCAATACCGTTCATAGGAATTTGATATGCAACATCTAGATTTCGAAGGATGTGTATAGGCCGCAATAAGATATGCTTTATTTTGAAAGGTATACTTTAGTTTAATTTCGATTTCTTTGAATTGTTCATCATGAAAAATTTGCCGAATTCGATTGTCTAATTGTGACGATATGATGGGTGGCACTGACATAATATGATCTTTAAATAAAGAACTTGTCAGCATATTTCTTGACAGACTCAAATATGGAACTTACATATGTGCTTTAGTCATATTACACTAGTGCTAAAGTTAACTGTCTGACAGACTGATGATGTTTCCTAGGGTTGATTATTGCCTAGAAAAAGATCTATCTTACTTATTGTATCGTATTTCTTTATACCAACATTCAAATTTTTCATAGCGACACTATTTATCATTCATTTTCATACACCTATTTTTTGTCTCAATTTAATCAAATAATTATTCATGCTTTTGACCAAACTCATGAATAAATTGATATTTCTCATTTGTTAACAATTACAGATAGTTTAAAAAAAACTATTATGGATCTCGACAAGTTCTAGAGCAGTATTATTTATTACTCCCTCAAGCTATAACTTAAACCCATTGATACTTTTTTTTATAATGGTTATATGATACTTGTATTTTACATGTATAAAACACTATACATCGCCTTCAACATGTAACAGATCAGAGACGAGCATGACATTTTAGAAGATGCCCTTAATAAAAATAAAAGGTCGAATCCATTCTTTCTGCTAGAAACATGTTTAATCATGGTGAAAGTTTCGATAACAATACATATATCTTTGTTTACAAAATACGTTCCTAACTTGACTCGATGATTGTGATTTTCGCCTTTAAAACGTTGTTTGTGTTTCCTTTCGTGGAAATATTCTAAGAATTACATGTGTCATATACGCTGAAACTTTCAGAAATATCAAACATGCTTCGACGGTAACATATCTGATTGAAATGATTTCTCTTTTTTTTTCTCAATATTTTAGAAGTCAAAAGACGGTATTTTGAAAAAAGTTATTTTTAACAATTGGAACTCTTAAATATAGATTTTAGACCAAAGTCTTAGTAAACTTTGCTTAAGATCACTAGCATCTTACTTATTGTTGTCGAGCGATTTTGAAATAGTATCCGCCAGTTTTTTTCCATATTCCAACGTATGAATCGTGCTTTTATGGACTGGTTCTAGAGAAGGAACATGATGTTTACCAACTTTTTAATAACTTTCACAATATATCCTATAGTATTTCTTTTTCTAGTTGCTAGAAGAATGAGGAATTAAATCTTGACGTAAAACTAACAATTGCGAGCATTTTACTTGGCAGAAAAGCATAATGTAAGTTTCAAAAAATTGAAGAAAAGAAATTTTTTCAGTAAGACATATACCATATTTATCTAATGGAATGGCATCAAGTCCAATTGAATTCATAAATTTAATGGTAGTTATAAAATTACTTGTTAATAAAAATGCTCCAATCAAAGCTTCAATCATATCCGCAAATGCTTTACGTTTCGTTTGTTGATGTATGTATTTATTTTTATCCTCATTTGTTTTAACTATATATCCAGGTGGTAACCAATTGGAATCTTTACCTTGAAGAATAATTTTTTCACAATATAAGTAATCTTTAAGTTTATTTTCCACTGCTAATCGATAGAGATTTTCATTGGAAATTTCTTTTACTTTTTCTTTTGTTAATTCACCGGCATTTACCGATGGATAATGACAATAGATCGACAATGATATAGCGAACTTTAAAAAACAATCACCTAAAATTTCTAAATTTTCCATGTCAACTTGTTCATTAGCTGAACATCTAGTAATCGCTTGAAACAAAATATCAGCTGATGGTTGTTCATCATTTGAACTTCTGCCTATTACAGAAAAATCATACTTTAATTGATTCCATGAAACCTAAAACATAGAATGAAGACAATAGGAATAAACTAAGAACAAACTTACTATTTGCACATAATCAAATAAGCAATCAGTGAAATTAATTGCATTCGACTTGATTGTCTATGATAGAAATATTTTGAATCAAATAAAACAACACATTTCATCTTACAGAATAGCATTGAGTGTTGTTTGCAAATAATTTTCTTAATTCTTCAACATGATGTAACTGTACTAATCGAACCAGTAGACTAGGTAGTTTAGACATTAATACATAATCTGATTGATCTAATGGAGCATAATGTAAAAGTTCTATTGGGTAATAGGATGTAGTTGAATCTGATACTATCGTTGAATCTTCTTGTTTATTCAATGTTATTTTAATTTTATTTATGATTTTCATTGAGCCCATAATCAAATGCTTGTCAATATGAAGATTAGGAATTATTGCTTTATAATAATCAGCATATGTTTGAGTGCTAGTGATCATATCAGATGCTCGCTTTCGTTCCCGTAGGTTCGATACAAAACTAACAAGAGGCTTCATTGGCAAGTACCAAACAGTATATAGCTCGGTCTCTGATAAATATGCTGGATGTTCAATAGGTTTTTTATGACGATCACAAATGTTTAACATGCGAATGAAATCAATGTCATTCGAACCTTAAATTAGATAAAGATCAAGAATTTTCCAAGTAACTTCTACTATAAGTTATAACAATGGTTAGGTTTAGAGTGTAAGATTGATACATTATAAAAATAGGAATTTGGAGATCAGAACTCACAGAAATTGTTGTACGATGAATAAAAAAACATTTGTTTATTTAGAATTCAGTAGCATACTTTGATTCCTGTTGTATTGCATAATCTGGCTGTAGCTGTGTGAACAGAGAGGGTCAACCTGACGAAAAGAATTTTGTTTAACTTTTTATATTTAAAATATTCTATAACTAAAACAACATGCACTTATGTAACATGAAAAATCTTGGGTGCGATCGAGCAAATGATTTACGGTTGATATTTCTTAATCTGGTGTTCAAAAACATGTTATAAATACTACTACTAATTCCTCAAAACATATTAGAATTGTAAAGTGTGAAATTTCTATGTGACTGGAACACTTCCTATAGTGATTTCATATTCAATGGGACTCTAGATACAAAGTCGCAGTATATTAATAACGAAAAGCCATCAAATAATTGAGCATTATTTGACTAAACTGTGAATTTTTGAATAGATCTAATTCGTTGCTCTATATTTAAAATTTCTTGTAGAGCGATATGAAGAAATGAGACTTGTAGATAGGCACTCTATTCGACGGATACTGTCAACTGTATAGATATTTAAAAATATTTAAGTTCAAAAGGATTTTATAGCGAATCTATGACTATTCCTGTGTCATCTGTTTAGTTCATTTATTCGAATTCGAATAACTTGAGCTATATTTTCAAAAACACGAAAGTCTTCTGAAAAATAGCAGCCCGTCTAAGAACAAGCAGCGAAACTCAATAACTTAATATAATATAAATAGATATTCAAACTAATTTAATAATTTTTTTCTAAGTAATTTGTGCAGTATCTGCAGGCTAAATAGGAATAGAAATTTGAGACGAATATGTGACGAGATGATTCTCTTGTCGATCATGGTAAGGAAGCTGATACTACTATAGATAGAAATGAACTATTTAGATATGTAACGATGGCAATTTGATCTCTCAATTTCGAATAATAGTGTCCTTTTAATTTCTGATTATAATATTTTTCTTATGAAATTCCTAGAATTTATATTACAATCATCTATGTAATTATTTCATGAAAGAAATGTTTCTTTTGTACTGTGATGTGTTGCCAACTAACTTCTTCATCAATTAACAGTTCAATCTAAGCTTTCGCTACTAGGAGATTACAAATAGAACTGTTTTTCAAACAAGATGCGCACCTCTTTAATTGACTCACAACCAGTTGCTTTAAGTCGAGTATGAAGAATGCTGAGAAAAATTTAAAACAGTCATCCTCGTTAGAGAAATGAAGTTCTTACTGAAATTAGAACGAAATTCCTCAAACCTTCTTCACAAGAAATTACCAACGCATCTATATGTCTCAAATAAACTCAAAGAAGATCTCACTGATTTTGAATTTCTGTGACTGTTTTACGGTCGCATGATTTTTCGATGAAATTGAATAGCACAATACAAATATAAACTCAATGAAGGTATACGCACTACATCGATTAGGAACTGCTTCGATGACCATCCGAAAATTAGATGAAGCGTTGACACGTGATAAAAAAGAATGAAATAGCGACAGATATTGTTTAATTTTTGTTGAAAATTACAAGTCTATTTCAAGGATTTTTCGGAATGAGTAGAACGTTTCTAGTTTCGTAAAGCTATCGCATTTTCTCTTGTCACAGAAATTTTGCTTGCTACTACAAGCTGATAATTTTGTTGGGATGGTATCTAAAGCGACACTGTGAATCTGTCTTTTGAATAGAAGGCATATGAAACGCTAGTCACTTACTACACTTTTTAACTAGTTTTCTAATTTGTTGATAACCCTGAAGCAGTTTTCCAACAAAAAAACATTCAACAAAAATTTTCTAAACATTTTGAAAATATTAGAAGTGTAAAGAATCATACACTGATAGTGCACAAATCAATCGATATTAATCCATTATATCGAAGACCTTACTTGAAGAATGACTAAGCCTCTATTTGTATTTTCAATGGATCGTTGATCGAAGAAGAGGTGACGAAATAAATCGTCAAGAGATACGAAAAGAAGTCCTAGGGTTAAGTTTAGAATATCACATAATCCATCGGTACGCACAATTCCTCATTGAACAGAAGTAAATAAAGTGATTCAAACATCTACGAAATATGATATTAATATTGAAATACATGTTCATGTCTAATAAATTACAATACAGAAAATGAAAATCACGTTCGATCATTGCAAAAGTATTAGTCAGTATGCGTCAATTTATCTTTTCGAGATTGATTTTAAATGTGACTAGAAATATAGATAAAATATGCCGAAATTCCGAATTCGAGATAGACACAGAAATATAATCGAATATCCGATGTCGAAAATACTTCACTCTAGTATATGATTTACTTCCTGAATGTGTTCACGCTAGATTAAGTATAATACTAATGAGGAAATGTGTCGGAAAATAGGTAGGGCAGAGCAAGATGTCTGTCATTATTAACAGAAGTTTTATCATGCTTCGTTTGGTAATTCTGCAGAGATAACAATAACAATCATGCAGAAAAACAAGATGTCAATACTCTGAAGTACGCTAATTTCTTCTCCTGATTTGAAAAAGTTTTATAGACGAAATTCTCTTAATAAATTTCATGATACTCAATAATTTTCCACTATTAAAAATTACTACGAGTCCTCTAAATAAACATCATTTCTAATCTTATTGATTTTTGTAAGCTTCTGTCTTACGAAGAATTGATAGCTATTAGTGCAACATGTCGAGCGGAGGAAAAGAATTACCACTAAGATAGTTGCTTGTAAGAATGATATCAGACGGTGATTGACGAATGATTTCTGTTTCAAAATCCAGCACTCACTCGTTAGTAAACATAAAAGTAATTTAAATGATGAAGATTGAATATTGAATTCTAATGCTGTATTATTATCCAAAACATGTTCAAAAATATGTCTTGAAAAGTGCTCAAATGAATGCTTTTTTTCTAAATAATTGATTTGTTTGACAAAAGCAATGTTAATGACTGACGATCCATCATGATAGAATGGAACCTAGAAAATAAACTCGTGAGAAGGGTATCATGTTTCTCATTTCTTCGTATTACTTCATTCAATTTTGATGGAACAATAAAACCCAATTCTTTATTAATTTGCACATGTTCATGAATACTTATTTGATAGAGACACCACATATGTATTGAAAGATCATCATTTGAAAATAATACAGAATTCTAGATAGTCAAATGAATTTTTATTGATATAAAATTTTAACAACTAATAAGGGCAAACCTGCTTTGAAAATTTTTCTTTCGTATTTTCGTTTTTTCTTTCGAACAATTCATCACATAATTTGAACAACTGTTTTTTAATCGACATTAGTTTTAAACAGTCCAATAGAGCATGATTCTCTTGTTTACGACAGGTTATATATGTTTTGCAAAAAAGTAAACACTTGATAAAAAGATAAGAAACAAGGTAGTAGTTAAAAATGATTTATCGCTTTTTGACATGCATCGTGTTTTGCCAGTTTCATACTCTTTTCATGACCTTCGAATGTGTTTCCATCGGATGATTCAACGACACACGTAAAATTTCTCTTTTCATGATTGAATTCTCTTTAAAAAATTGCAGAAAACCATTTTTTTTAATTATTTAAAACACACTTGATGACTTTTCCATGCTTTTCATGGAAACTTCGCACTGGATTTAGACTGGGATGCTTCAATGATCGATCTAATGAGAAACAGATACACAACCGTGCAATTATCAATCTACTGTGAACAATAGCGCACCGATATATTGTCGAAGAAGCGGTTCAATGATTTTCCAAACAGTTTCTAAACAATATCCGGAATCAAGAAATATTGCTGCGATTAAAGCTTCGAATACATCAGCAAGCGCTTTTGGTGCAGTCGAATCAGCCCATTGATTTATATCCTAGAATTCGACGAACCGACAAGCAATTACTGTAAGAGTCAGGACGTGTTAAAAATACTAATGAAATAGAGGCATCTATCGGATGACAAACATACAACTTTGTACTATAACCACGAATTCGATCTTGATAGAACTCGTGCAATCTTGACAGCATTCAAGTCATACTGCATTACGCTAACGACTTTTATCGATATTCAATGTTTTTAACAAAGCTTAATTTCATAACAGTTGTAATTTTTAGAACTAATTGTATGAATATTATGAGGTAAAATTTTACGCCGAACTTTATTTTCTTGGCTTTTTTTGTGAAATAATTTACTTTTTTAAAAATGTTTATCTCACATTGATCTTAGGATAAGCATGATTAGAAATAGAACGATGTTTCATTCAGCTAACAATATTGTCTTTCTCAAAGTTTTTTCTCTGATTAATAGTATGTTGTTTTCGAAAGATTCTCTTTGAATATAGAAAGTAAGTATCGTTAAACATTTCATGAAATTCTGAACCAAAAGTTTGAGAGTGAATGTCAATCATCTGTTGTCGCTGCTCTTATCTCAGTTTATTCTTTTTTAGTTTTCGAAACAGTACTATAGTTCGGACACATCTTCCTGCGTGAAAACTAGATTTACTTTGTTCAATGTCTCCGTTATTGATTGATTGTCGATTTTGCCGTTTCTATCTTGAAATTCTTTCACATAATATGTCATTCCATCGAAAAGATCTGGTGATTCATGGAGAATTTTCTTGTGAAGATCACAAGCAACGAGTATATATGCTAAACGACCATTGTTTGATAAATCTTGTCGAATATCTGTTACTCGACCTAGAAAACAGGGAAAAACAATTATCTCAAGATAAATAAACAAATAAATGAAACAAAAACTAGTTAGTTACTTGGTGTAACTTGTTTATAGCATCCAAGAAAGATGTATCGTATTAACAAAAAGTCTAGCACGGCATCTCCGAGATATTCTAACCTATGACAACGATTTAATATAATGATCTACACAGATGTTTATTTGATCTCGAATACCTTTCATAGCATTGAGTGGATCGATTATTGTAATAAGATGGATGAGTGAATGCCGAAATTAAATAGGCTTTATTCTTAAAAACATAATTAATTTTCGTTTCAATTTCACGAAATGTGAAATCATTGAAAAAGGCTTCTATGTTGCTATTGGCATCTGCTGTCGTGCCGGATAGATTGTGAACAAGAATAGATGGTGTTTTTAGAATTTGATCTACAACAATCATTATTGATAACAAATAGAAAAACAAATAAATTCGTACTGTGTTCATCGACTGGAATGACATCAAGACCTAACCAT